>CAUYQG010048950.1:0-34346 GCA_963574415.1 Tarsius wallacei | reverse complement strand
GTAGCCGTGATGTGCCACTGCACTCTGAGTCTGGGCAACAGAGTGAGACTCTGATTCAAAAAAAGTAAAAACTTCAAATATATTCTATTTTCTTAAACACATAAACTTTTCAATCTAATATAAATATTTACTTTAATATTTAATGTCCAGGAATAGTGTCTACGTACATATACAATTTTTTAAAAAGTGGTAGTACAAGAAAGCAAGCCTGTTTTATTTCCTAAGCAGACCACCACCACCAACAACAACAACAAAAAGGAAGGACAATATAGGTGTGTCTTAAAATTAGAAAATGAGATACCTGGTGATATCTACAAATGTGAATACTGAAGAAAGGAAAAGTCTAAACCAAAACCTGCTACCTCTTGGGGAAAAAACAGTTGAAAAATAAGAAAAAGTGAAAGAATATCTAAAGTGACTGTATTTTTCAAACTTTCAGCATGGCCCTACTGAAAACATAAAGTTTCCTGGAAGTCTTGTTTCATCTAAGTAATTCATTTGCATTTTACATCCTATTCCACAATTATATATCTATGTTTGTTTATGTATAAAGTTTTGTAGCTACTTTTAAGTTAAATTATTTGTATTTCCCAAACCCTCAAGGGAAGAGGATTCTTTGAGAAGATATACCACATTTGCCTTGTGGTTTCTCATATATTCTTGCTTATAATATACATTCTACTTTTGCCAACGGTACAAGGCCCTCAGTTGGAGAAGCTATTTTAAAAATTCCCAAAATTAAAAAAATATTTTGAAAAATATTCAATGGCTTAGACAAATGGTGACTATATAATAAATATTAGTAAGTGGAAAAGCAGTAAAACAACTGCATGGCTGGTTTCCGGTTCCAAGCAGGAAGGAAGAAGATGCAATAAAGTAGCTTTCCCACTGCAATAACTTCCTTAAAAATTGGATTAATTGAAAAAAATGTATTTTTAAGGACATCTAAGTTTTGGAGGCGAAAAGAACTAATGAACTAAAGCAGAGAGCTATTCAGAAGAAAGCAGGTCTCTCCTGCTACTTTCTCACCTGTGGGCATTTGCTAATTCTCTGCAAGGGCTGAGGACCGAGCTTGGTTCAAATGGAATGATGACACTTGGGGGAAACAAAAACAGCAAAACTTCTGTAGGCAGTGTGAAGTTAAGTGCAATGATTCAAAAATGTCAGAAGTCCTAAACACAAAGTAGCTGTTCTCCCACATGGTTTGTTTTCTGAATCCAGGGGCTCTGTGGGGAGCCCGAGTTTCTAAAAGGCACACAAAAATCTTCTGCAGTTTTTGCAGTCTTTCCTGCTAGAGGAAGGACACCCGCCTCTAACTATAAATCTCAGCCTCAACACATTTGCCAGAATTTAGAGGGAGTGTGAGGCAGGAATATGGAAAACAAAGTTCAAGGCAGAAAAAAGATCAGACTGAATCTTTACCACTCTTTCAGGACGGAGAGTCAGAGATCTATAGGTTCCCAAGCCAAAAGCCCCAATAGTTTTCTCCCTAGATATATTGGAAAATAAAGGTGAACTAGGCTCAACCAAGCTCAATTTCTAATTGGACTGAGGTGATCAGCCCGTCTACCTATAGACCTGACAGAAGATAAGAGGGAGCTTCTCTTGGGGAAAATAGCACTGACCTCAATCTCTAAAGTCCTTATAATGTCCAGCATATAATAATTGAACAATTCAATTTTAAAGCTACAAGATAAGTCTGAGTGAGGCCACTTCCACCGTGGGAGTGGAAGAGTGGAGAAGAAAGGAGCTATAGTGGTCCAGAATAAGGTGTTAGAGCCTGACCAGGATGAGGAGGATGTCCACACAGAAAGATGGCCCAATACAAAGTGTCAAGGACCAAGTGGAATGAAAATAATATCCCCTCAAAAGGTTGGCACGGTGATGGATGCTGAAAGCTAAGCTAAGGAAGGAAGGCCCTCATGTAGAAAATCGACCTAGCTCAAGGTGTGAGAGACCAAGAGGAGTGAGGGAGGCATCCCCCAGAGGGGTGCCCTGGTACATGAGGGCAGCCATGGGTGATGGTGGGGTGCAGGACTGAGAGATAGCTATATACAGATAGATAAGTATGATCATTGGATCCAGGTTTCTCCTTGTTAGAGAAAGGAGTTACAAATATATAAAGAGAAAATTGAAGGAATCCTGTGGCATTAAACTGGAGGCTGGGCATGGTGCCTCATGCCTATAATTCCAGTACTTTGGGAGGTCAGTGCAGGAGGATTGCCTGAGGTCAGAGGTTCCAGAACAGCTTGGGCAACACAGAGACTCCATCTCTACAAAAAATAAAATAAAATTAGCTGGGTCTGCACCTGTTGACAATTCTGGGTTGTGGGCTTCTCTAGAGCCCAGTCCAGGTTATATAGGAAACAAGCAAAAAACAAAAGACAAAGCAACACAGAAATCACCGCAGTATCATTCCTCAATTCTTGAGGTCCCTAATCAGTCTGTCTTCTTCTTCCAACTTTTTAGTCTTCTTATAACTTACTGTATATGTCCAGGGATTTATCTGTACTTAGCAGGAAGAACAGGGAGAAACTAGTCTTATCTGGAACTGATGACCCCTTATCTACACATTAATAGAACAGTTCATGCTAGTCTTAAATTCATTCTTTCAGATAATAAAAAGGTATTTTTCTCCTGGTTTTATGAAGCTAATACAACTCTAATAGCAAAAGAATAGTCTTTTCAACAAATGGTGGTGAAACAACCAGATATTCATGCGTAAAAGAATGAAGAAGGGCCCCTACTACTTCACATTCTATACAATCAATTCAAAAGGAAATCAGAGACCTACATGTAAAAGATAACACTATAAAATTCTTAGAAGAAAAAGGCTTAATCATCATGCTCTTTGATTAGACACTGGTTTCTTAGAAATGGCACCAAAAGCACGAGCAACAAAATAAAAAAATAGATAAATGAGACTCCATCAAAATTTAAAACTGCATATATATATGTAAAAATGCACTGAGATGGATCTTTCAGATTTCTGTAGTAACGCACTTCACTGAATTTGTTTTATACCTCAATAATTTTAAATAATGAAGTAAAATACTTTATATGCAATATTATACCAAATAGCTTTAAAATATATACATGTAAGTAGAGAAAAATAAAGACAAGAATGAAATATATTCTAATTTTACAGTAAAGAGATTAACAGCCTGGGCCTTGGAGTCAGAATGACATGTTTAGATCTAGGCTTTGTCCCTTACTAGCCCCATGACTTCTTTGAGCTCCTGTTTCTTCACCAGTAAAATGCAGATAGTAACATTATGGGGTTGATGCAATGCCTAAAAGAGACAATGCACATAAAATGGTCACATAGTAAATGCTAGAAAACCGTTTTATATACTTCACCACCACCCCACACACATACATATTATGTCATAGTTACACATGGTTTTATTTACTGCTGTATTCTATTCTCACACTTTGAAATCTTTTACAACACACAAATAGTCACCAACGTGTTCACTGAGGGCACATTGCTCTATGCTATTCTATAAACCATAAGCTTATATAATTTACAAGTCATAAAGTGTTTAATACTTCTTTTACTCCTCAAACAAAATGTTTTTCTTTTGAACTATATAACATCCAGTACACAGTATAGACACTTATACCACATATGCTCCTTCTCCTCCCTACCCAGCTTATTTCCTTAATGTTACTTCTACAGCAAATCTGAGAAAACCTACCAATAACTCTTTGACATTCAAATAAATACTTTTTCATGTGCTTTGGTGAGTAGTTTTAATCTTTCTTCAGGGCTTGAAAAATCAAAAGTTACTCAAGAAGTTAGAGAGAGGTGGGGGGGGACGTGTGTGTACAAGTGTGCGCGTGCGCACCATATCCTCATCCCAAATATCATAAGAACCTAACCTCCACAGTGGAACTAAAAATCAATACCAAGCAGTGGAAGAGACAAAACTGTATCCATAATACTGCCAGATAACAAATGAAATCTATAAAGGATCTTTCTTAGAAATAAAATAAAATTACAAGCTCCAATTCCATCACAGTCACAGAATATAGAAACCGCAGTGCAATAAAAAAATGTAAGAGATATAGTGAAGGGTAAAAATGACAGAAAAACACAGAGAAGACTTTGACATATCTCTAATTACTACTTCGTTTTAGACTAATGGTAAAAATTAGTCTTCAGATAGTTGATAACATCAGCCTGTCTGTGCTGGGTTAGTACCAACATCTGTGGCCAAGCAAATACTTCTAATAAAATTGATTTTCCTTTTTGGCAACCAATAGGCCAGTCAATAATAATGCTGTTTAAGATGGATTGAGTCATGAGGGAGATGAACCTTTCCTTCCATTTATTATGTTTGTATTGTCTATATTTGAAAAGAGTTTTCAATAATGAAACCAAAGAAGAAATTACAAGGAAAAGAGCTATTCTGAGAGCTAATCTCCAGAAGCCCTCTGACTTGGAAGCATGTTAGCAACTCAAACTAAAAAAAGTCAAAGGCATCCCATTAGCTGAAGTTAGATAATACAGATTATGACTGTCAATAATATAGGAAAACCAAGATTGGAGGCTACATACAATGGTCATGTGGATACAAATGGGGCAAGGAAAACATATCCTAATGGATCCATCCTAAAAACCTACCTGGAACTTTAACTTTGCATTAAAGCTGGTGTTCAGTCAAGAATATTCTATAAAGCCACATAAGGCAGTTATTGGATTGCTTGTCTCATACCATCTAAACAAATAGAATACAGGAAATCTACAAGGCAAAAACCTCAGGCAATGCCTAACTTAGGGACATTTCCCTCTACAAAACCCCCAAACAATTGAAACCAAATAGAAGACATGAATGCACCAACAAATTTTTAATTTTTAATTTACCTTTCTTTTAGAGACAGGCTCTCATTCTGTTGCCCAGGCAGGGGTACAGTAATACAATCATAGTTCACTGTTACCTCAACCTCCTGGGCTCAAGTGATCCTCTTGCCTCAGCCTCACCAGTAGCTAGGATTACATATGTACATCACCATGCCCAGGTAATTAAAAAAAATTTTTTTTGTAGAGACAGAATCTTGCTATGTTGCCTAGGCTGGTCTTGAGGTCCAGGCCACAAGCAAATCTTTCTGCCTTAGTCTCCCAAACCACTGCAATTACAGACCTGAGCCACTGCACCAGTTACTACAAGGTTTTTTTTTTGTCTTAATTTAGTAGAGGGTGGTTGGGCAAAGTAGAAGGTTGGAAAGATGACTTCAAATTTACATAGAAAAATAAATAAGTAAAAATAGTAGGAAAGATTCTGAATGAGTAGTGAAGGAATCTGTCCAGCCAGAACACAAAACCAGAGCAATGGAATGGAAAAATAAGCACAGAAATAAACTGAAATACATTGAAGAATGAAGAATATGATAAAGAAGACATTTCAAACTGTTAGATAAAAGATGTCAATTTTTCAATAAACATTACTGACTCTTCAAATGGATAAAAATAGAGTTGACACAATCTGGACAAAAATAAATTCTTATTACATACTCACGATACAAAGTAATTCTAGATGGTAAAAAAAATTAAAAAAAATGATGAGTACTAGAAGAAAACATGGGAATGGTTTTAACAATTATATCACAAAGAAAGTATAAATATTCCTTAATATATAAAAAGCTCCTATAAATTATGAAAACAACAACAAAATTGAAAACTGGGCAATACACCTAAATAGGTAAGTCACAGAAAATAAAATAGAAGTCATTCTTAAATATACAAAAAATTGCTCAGTATCACTCTTAACAAGATAAATACAAATTAAGAATATGATATATACTCATCATTTACCAAACAGGCAGAGAACAAGAAGTGTTATGACAAACTATTCTGGTAAGGTTGGAGAAAAAAAAATTATCTCATACACTGGTGGTGGAAGTATAAATTGTTACAGTCCATTTATATGGTTCCAGTTAACTAAACTATAATACATTCTCTATAAATGAATATTACACAGTCATTAAAAAGAATACGGCAGGACTACATATACTAGTATAGAACAATCTCTAAGATAAACTGTTAAACAAGTTACAGAACAGTGTATCTAGTTTGTTATTACACTGCTACTCCATATGCCTGTCCCGCAAAGATACATGGAAAATTGGCAGTAGGTAGTGCCTCTAGAGAGTAGAACAGGGTGGCTGGGAAACAAGGAAAGAAGGAAGAGCTTTTAAAAATTATAGCTTTTGTACTTTTGAGTTTTTTTCTTTGTGTACATACTACTTTTTATGTTTTTAATCAATAACTATATATATTTCAAAGTAAGATTATGGTATAAGAGTATGGTTTGCCCTTATGACGTAAAGTCAGGGAAATAGCCCAAGAAAAAGGCACAGAAGTCTAACGGGAAAAGACACATTTCTTCTGATAAAACAACAATGATATCCCAAAGGTTTTGGTAGATGTTTAGGTCCTTTCCGGTGCTCATCTTCTATTTTTCTAACATTTTGCCAGTTTCCTTATGTGCTGATATTACTTTATTCAACATTTAATTACGGAGCACCTATTATATGTCAGATATTATGCTATGCACCAGTGATACAATCCAACTCTGGTACTTGTATATGGTGGTATTGAGGATAGAGACATGCAAACAGCCAATTATAATAAAAAGTGATTGTGCTGTGGTAACTCTTTGCTGAGCTTAGGAATAAGGAGCTACGAGTACAGGAGACAGTGAAGATGTCTAATTGGTTACAACAAAGGAAGGCTTCTTAGAGGAAATGGTGTGTAAGCTGAGGTCTAGGAGGCAGAACAAAGGAGAAAGAAACAGTAAAGGCCAAGGAGTGAGACACATATAATACAAACAGACATGCCACAGGTTCTTTAGAACTAGTGGAGCTTAGAGTACTAGAACTAGTACATAAGCAAGAGTGTACTGAGAAATTAATAGAGACATAATAAGGCCCAGATCATGAATGGCTTTACAAGGCAAATTATATTAAAATTTTATCTTAGAAAAATAAAAGTAAACAAGAAAACATTGGTAAATTTGCATTTTAGAAACCTCCATAAATGAAATGTGGGGAATATAATGTAGGATATAAAGGTTAAAAGTAGGGATACAGTTCAGAGCTGTTGAAATTATCTAAGAACTAGTGTAATGTCAATGTTGAAATAGATAAGTGGGTAGACTTGAAAGTCTAAAATTGCTTAGGAGGTAGAACCTACAAGACTTAAGTGGGTATATGAAGATGAGAAAAAAATCAAGGACACCTCCTGGGAGCCTGGCTGGATGATGGTGTCAATTATGGTAAATGGGAGCAGGAAGAGGTGGACAGTTGTTAAGAGATGGTGGGTTCACTGTTAGATGTTGTTTGAAGCGTCTGAGAGACATCAAAGAAGAGATATATGTGTCTGGGGCTACTGGCTGAGATCTGGGTTGGTGATAAAGATTTCTTCTACCTTTTCTGTGATGTAGGAGACATTCTAGAAATTAAAAAAAATTAAAATCAAAAACTAAAAAAAAATTTACTGATGGTATTACCATAATTTATGATAATTACACTTTTTTTTTAGCTTTTACCAAAACCCAGGTGTAGATGTGTAGAAAGCAGGCAGGTGGATTAATCAGTTTTGCTAGGTGGCTAATAACAGTTGAAAAATAGGGAATGGGAATGAATATAATAGCATGAGAGTGGATCAAAATGAACTGAAATGGGGGAAGGTGGACCAGTCAAGGGACAGGGATCTATGAAGTTAAATAAGAGCTTTCAAGTGGAATGAACTGGACAGTATAGTTAGAATTGAAAATTTTAGACGATAAAAACAGCCATGAAGCCTGGGGCATTGAAGTGGAATGGATATATATGGCAACAAAAAGCATTTTATATTTAACATACTAAATTAAAAAGCAAACTCCTGGAAGAAGGATGTTCACTTTTACGACTACTACTGGAAGGCCTAGCCAGAACAATCAGGCAAGAAAATGAAATAAAAGGCATCCAATCAGTCATTAGGACGGCTATTACCAAAAACATGGAGAATAATAAGCATGGGCAAAGATGTGGAGAAATGGAAACATATATTGCTGGTGGGAATGTAAAATGGTGCAACTGCTATGGGAAACAGCATGGTAATTCCTTAAAAAATTAAATACACAGTTATCATATGAGCCAGCAATTTTACTTCTGGTTATATACTCGAACGAAGAGAAAGTAAGGACTTGAATAGATAATTGTATACCTATGTTCATAGCATCATTATTCATAAGAGCCAAAAAGTGAATGCAAAACAGGTGTTCATTGATTAATATTTGAAAAAACTAGATGTGGTAAACGCATACAATGAAATATTATTCTGCTTTAAAAGAGGAGGAAATTATGACACATGCTACAATATGAACAAACTTTGATGTTATGCTAAGTGAAATAAGCCAGTCATAAAGTGACAAATATTGTATGATTTCACTTATATGCAGTATCTAGAGTAGTCAAATTCATAGAGATGGAAAGTGAAATAGTTGGCAGGGGCTGAGAGAAAGAAGGATTGAGAAAGCAGTGTTTAATGGTTACAGAATTTCAGTCGGAAAAGATGAAAAAATTCTAGAGATGGGTGGTGGCGATGGTTGCACACAATGTGAATTATTTAATGCTACAGAACGGCACACTTAAAAATGGTTAAAATAATAAATTTTATGTTATGGATATTTTGCCACAATAAAAGAAAATGTAGGGTAAATCTTAGTGACCTTGGATTTGGCAATGATTCCTAAGGTATGACACCATAAACATAAGAAAAAAAAGAAGAAAAAATGACAAATTACATTTCATCGAAATCAAAACCTTGTGCATCAAAGGATACTATCAGGAAAGTTAAAAGAAAACCCCAAAAAGGGAGAAAATATTTGCAAATCATAAGGGTCTAGTATCTAGAATATATAATTATAGCATTCTCACAAGTCAACAACAAAAAGACAAACAACTCACCTTAAAATGAGCAAAAGACTTAAACAAACACATCTCCAAAAAAGATATACAAATAGTGAACAAGTACATGAAAAGATACTCATTAGTCATTTAAAAAATGAAAATCTAAATCATACACTATGAGCTATCACCTCATATCTACTAAGATGGCTATCTTAAAATAAGGGAAAATAAGGAATATTGGTGAGGACATGGTGAAACTGTTAGCATCATAATAGATAGTGAGAATGTAAAATGTGTAGCTCCTAAGGGAAATTACCTTATGACCAGTAATTCTACTCCTAGGTATGTAACCCAAAGAACTGAAAAACATATGCAAATAAATGTTCATAGCAGCATTATTCACAATTGCCAAAAGTGCCCATCAACTGATGAATGGATAAACAAAATGCAAGATATCTATACAATTTGGCAATAAAAAGGAATGAGGTTCTGATAAATGCTACAACATGGATACACCTTCAAAACATTATGCTAAGTAAAAGAAGTCAGACACAAAGAACCACATATTTTATCATTCATTTTATATAAAATATACAGAATAAGCAAATTCATAGAACCAGAAAGCAGATTAGTGGTCTCCAAGGTCTGGGGTGAGGGAGAAAAATAGCAGGTAACTACTTAATAGGTATAGGATTTCCTTTTGGGGTGATGACAATGTTATGGAACTATATAGTGGTGATGGTTGCACAACATTGTGAAATGTACTGTCACTGAATTGTACACTTCAAAATAGTTAATCTGGTAAATTTTATGTTTTGTGAATTTTACTTCAATTAAAAATAAAAGCTACTCTTAATCACTCTTTTTTTTTCTAATCTCTTGAGTTTGGCTCTGTGGAAATTCAGGCTCATCCCTCCGTGTCGAGCTGCCCGTGGTCAACAGGAATTTTTTTAAAAATTTTTTATTTTAAAGATGTGGAGTACAATTCAGGGTTAGGTATACAAATGTTCATTATGCAGGTACCCTTGTTGATTAGGTGTGCCCCCCACTCCCCTGGCAGATTACCACTACTGCCAATCCCACTTCCCCACCCCCCCCGCAGTTTCCCACTACTGCCAATCCTTTTCTTACAGTATTATGATCATTGTTCAAGTCCACTTATGAGTAAGAACATGTGTTACTCAGTTCTTTGTTTCTGTGATAGATCACTCAATATTATAGACTCTGTATCACTCTTACCTGACTGTTAATGTCAGCTCTATTTTGTAGCAAGACTGTGACTAGGTCCTTATGTCCTCGATCACATGCCCAATGAAGTAGAGCTCTACCCTAAAAACATAGAAAAAGGTAAATGAATTTGTTATACCAGTTGTGGGGCCATATTAAAGATGTGGTATTTTAAGAAAGACAAATAGATATGCAAAATTATAGGTTAATTATTCTAAGAATGATTGATACAAAAATGCACTATGTGAAAAGCAATAAACAATCAACTGGAACTCGTGAGTTCTACTTCTGGGTCTATTATGAAAGAAGCCCAATGACTTCTTTCAGCTGAATCAGTTCCCTCACCTATATAGGTGAAGATAATGACAGTAATAACAACAATATCAATAACATTTGTTGAATGAATGAGCTACAATAAAATGCTTTGTAAATTGTACTTTATAATTATAAAGTATAGTTTTCTTAAATTATTATGTTCACTTCTTCTGGTGAAAGAAATAATATGAATTAAAAATGAGCACTTAAACCTATGTAGAAACCATAATCTAAATATACTGTATCTAAAGTTCCTCAAGTTTATTCCATAAAAAGTGACTACTTAACCAGTTTGAAAATAAATATTTCTCCTTACTATTGTAACTTTACACTCTGAAATACCTCAAAAACACTAGTATAATCTACTAGTGTCTATCATCAATTGACTGTGAAAGGCACTTGTAAAAGAGAATTATTACCTATTAGGAGACAAAGTACTAAATATGAAAATATTAATTTTAACCTTTACCTACCAAAGACTCACTTACTATTACATGTGTTATTTCTGTTCTCTACTGTCAGAAAATCCTGCCCTAGTTAATGAAGGATGCCTACTTGGTCCAAAAGAATAAACAAAACCCAAGAAGCTAAGGGCTTTTCTGGAGAAATGAGTGATGTATGGCTTAACACTACTTTTTGAGAGTGGTAATGATGTTGTCATTTTAAAGAATGGAATGTTTTTCCACATTAAGTTGAAATCCCTGCTTTATTTCATTTTAGAAAAGATTTAAATAGATACAAGCTGGGACAAGGATTGCTTTAAAGTAAAAAGCACTTTTCAAGGAAGCTTTTCTAAACCTGCCTACATTCTTTTTATCATTCAGACTCTCTTCACAAACCTATTAGCTCAACTAATTAAACAAGGATCTATTCTTCAAACAAAAAAACAGAGTAGGAAAACTTCTTTTCTACAAATTGTCCTCTTTTTTTGCTTGATTTACTTTTATTTACCAGAGAATATCTGTTTTTCAATACGCTTACACAAAATCTTAAAAGGGAAGCAGAAAACTTGGAATGTGGGCAAATTATTCACCATTCGTTGTAGTAGCAAAACTATTTTATCTTACTTTGTTAATAGCCCATTAAAAGTTTTTTAAAAATAAAGACAATTCTAAAAGTCCAATAAAAAATGTAATGTTGAATACCAGAGCAGAGTTTCCTATGTTAAAATTTCTGTAGCTCTAATGTGATCTGCTGTTATAAGTGCACTAATTCAAAAATCTTCTATATGAACAATTAGATACTTTAATGAGAGACTCTGAACAAATACAAATGAATAAAATATTCTACAGTTCAATGCAACTGTTTCACAGCTTTAACATTAAGAGAATCAGATAAAATATCAAAGTTTCTATCATTTTGAGTTTAATTGTAAATGTACATTTCAAGGCTACTAAGTTCACCTATTAAGAATTACTACATGGCTAAGATAATGTGTGACATAGTTACATAGGGTACTTACCAGACCTACCTAATAGGAAGTAGGAAGACATAATATGTCTTGTACTTTCACCACAAGATGTACAGAAAATTTCTTTCAACCAGGTTCCTAATTTCTCCCTAGGTTTGACCCAATATGGTTACTAATATGGTCAACTAGAGATAAAATATAAATCCTTAGCTGTTTCAATGGTAAAGATGACAAGTAACACATTTTACTGTTAATGGGAGTTATATTTTAAATTTCCCATGTGTGGTGCCAAAAATTTACTTTAGGAGAAACACCTATGACTGGACCTCAGTAGTGATTTCCACTTTGGATATATTTTCCAGAAGGGTAGAACACGTATAGCAATGTTTTAAGAAGGATGATGTGCTCTCAGACATTACACTACGCTTTTTAACACATTTTCTGACCTGCAATGCAATTAATTTTTGTAACACATTATTTTAATGGTACACTAATTAACCTTGAATTAGAATGAATTCTCTGACAATGACTTTCTACACTAGTGCTGAAGACATCTACATTAAGACCACTGAATGACTAATATTTCATGCAGTATTAGAAAGCTCAAAAACAAGAGTAGGATTAAACATACTTGAAAATAATCACAAATAAAACAAATTGGGCTTTGGAATTATCTTCAAGATGCTCTACATTTAAACAAAGACCAGCAAAATGAGCTATCTATTATACCCTTTACTTCATCAAATTATAAAGATCCTATAAACATAATGTAATTTGATTACTGTTCAAGTAATAACTTAACCAGTAATTTGCAGAGATGCTATCCTTATAACTAATTATGACAAAAACAGGAAATAAAACACCTATGGTTTCTTTTCTTTCTCTTTGTTAACCACAAACATACCTAGAACATACAATGTAATTATTAAATTATTTTAGGTATAGGATTTCATAATCTCTCCCTCCAGAAGGAAAACTATGAATTAGGTGCACATTAAAGTTGTATTTGCTTAAAGATTTTATCTAATTTTATGAAATATGTTACCATTTTATATATGTAATTGTTTAATCTTTTTCCATGTGTGCTATACTCTCTTACAAATTTGCAAGTTAGATTTATTTTTATCACTACCACAAAAAGTGATAATTCTTTGCTTCTAATTTTTAAAAGTTTTCAGAAGATTGGTGGGGATGGAGTCATTATTAAAAGGCATCTTTATTAGGCCACCAGAAGACCACAGCATAGTTTGGCAAGCTCAGTATAAACTCTGGAACTCAACTACAGTAAAAAGGGGGGGGAGGAAGAGTTCTCATCTATTAACCAACAGTGCTAATACTGTCCGAGCTCAGACAGACGAATGACTCTAAAGTGCTCTGAAAGTGCAAGGTAGCAGCTAACCTATTAAGTGATATTACTTTCCTACCTTTTGGAAAACATAGAGAGTGGGACTTAATATTTTAAATGCTTTTTTTATATCTTTAGTTACTTGTACTTAAACCATATAGAATTTTTTAAATTAGGGATTTCTTCTAATTAAATCACAAAATTAAATGAAAAGAGATTCTATTATGAAATGAGTCTTGAAGTTCTCACGGTATTCGGAGAACAAATACAAAGTTTGTATACTAAAAATATAGCAGATAAAACATGGCAAAGTTGGTACATTTAAGTTCATAGGAGTTGTCACCCTGTAATTCTACCAAACACGTATGGTATCGTACTAATTAGCAAGTGAAATGCTGCAAACAGGTGGACCTGAATTTGTCTGCAAAAAATTTGAGTTTCAATTTACAATTGCAGTAGTGATTGACTTCAATTGCCAACAGCCTGTAATGTCTTTGTCTCCTGTATCTTATTATCTTCTACCTTTTACTGCTGCTGCTACTGTAGCAGCCGGCCACAATAAGAACCTGCAAACACAAGAAATTACATAGTAGCCGGGCTCGGTGGCTCAGCCTGTAATCCCAGCGCCTTGGGAGGCTGAGGTGAGTGGATTGCCTGAGACCACGGGTTCGAGGTCCACCTGGGCAACTCGGCAAGACCTCATCTCTACAATAAAATAAAAAATTAGCCGGGCATGGTAGCATATGCCTGTAGTTCCAGCTACTTGGGAGGCTGAGAAGGAAGGATCCCCGGAGCCCAGCAGGTTGAGGCTGCGGTGGCCGGGAGCATGCCACTGCACTCCAGTCTGGGTGACAGAGTGAGAGTCAAAAAAAAAAAAAAGGAATTACATACTGCTTTCTACTCTCACTTCCCTCTCCACGGTGAAATGACAATACGGTTTCAAAAACTTAGGAATAAGAGAACTAGGAGACAGTTTAAGATCTCAAGATACACCTAGCATAGAGAAGCCAATGACTCCTTGTGAAATCATTTACTTACCAGCATTAAAAAGAAAACCACACACCAGTATGTGTGATATACATTTAAAATCAGCAAGTACTTGATCTCTTTCACTTGCTAAAATCTAGGGTAGGGAGAAATGATGTTGCTATTTGTCAGGGAATTAAGAAGGATTTTTTTTTTTTTTTGGTTTTGCTTTTTGAGTCAGGGTCTTACTGTCACCCAGGCTGGAGGGCAGTGGCACAATCACAGCTCACTGCAGCCTCAAACTCCTGGGCTCAGGTCATCCTTCCATGTGTCTCCTGCGTAGCTGGGTCTACAGGCACATGCCACCAAGTTTGGCTAATTTTTAAAATTTATTTTTATTTTTTGTAGAGACAAGGTCATGCTATGTTGCCTAAGCTGGTCTCAAACTCCTGGGCTCGAGCAAATCTCCCACCTTGGCCTCCCAAAGTACTGATATTACAGGTGTGAGCCATCATGCCCGGCCAAGAAGAATTTTAAATACACTACTTTCAAAAATCCCTTCACAAGCATTTACTAAGCCATAATGTTAGTGACCAAAGGGTGAAGGAATGCAAGGCAGGTATTTTATCAACCGGTATAAAATAGGTAGTAATAGTAATAATAAAAATTGCCATGAAAACAGCCCAGGTATCCATCGTAAGACAGTGGTATCTTTGCATGATAAAATATTACTCGGCAAAATAAAAGAAGGAAGTACTGATCTACAACAATATGGATGAATCTCAAAAACATTATGTGGAATGAAAGAAGCCTTACATAGTAGAGTACATATGTCTAATTCTATTTATATAAAGTTCTAGAACAAGCAAAGCTAATCTATGGTAGAATATCAGAACAGTGATTACCTTTCTTGAGATTAGGAGAAAGGGCTGGCTGGGAAGGAGCATGAGGGGACTTTTCGAGGTAATCAATGTTCTATATCTTGATAGGAGCTTCAGTTACACAGGTGTATGCATTTGTCAAAATTCATCAAATATGCATTTAAGATTTGTGTGTAAATATAATCTTAGAAGATAAACTAAACTAATACTGAATTCTAGTTAATTATATGCATGCATTTAGAAGGAAGTGCACTGTTGTCTGTGTACTCTAAAATGCATCAAAAGATAACACAGTTTGATGGATGGTAAGTACTGATAAAGTAAACATGGTAAAATATTACTGCTGGAATCTAGATGGTAAAAATACAGATATTCATTGTAAAATTCAACTTCTCTGTATGTTTAACATCTTTCATAATATTGTTGAAAAAACAAACAAAAATGCAGACATCCATGTTCATGGCATCATCATTCACTTGGTTTGCCAAAAGAAGAAGGCAAACCAAGTGTATACTGATGGACATTTGAATAAACTAAATGTGATATATACATACAACAAAATATTATTTAGCTTACGAAGGAAAGAAATTCTGGCATATGCTACAACATGGATGAACCTTGACAATGCTATGCTGAGTGAAATAAGCAAGTCAAAAAGGGACAAATATTGTATGACTTCACGTATATGAAGTATGTAGAGTAGTCAACTTTATAGAGACAGAAAGAATGGTGATTGCCAGGTACTAGGAGAAGGGAGCAAGGAGGAGTGTTTAATAGGCACAGAGCTTCAGTTGGGGAAGATGAAAAGTTGAATGGTGTGATGGTTGCACCATGTTTGTTTGTTTGTTTGTTTGTTTATGAGATGGGGTCTTGCTATGTTACCCAGGCTGGTCTCCAACTCTTGGGCTCAAGCGATTCTCCTCCCTTCGACTCCCAAGTAGTTGGGATTATAAGTGCAATTCCCCACACCTGGTTCATGCGAATATATTTAATGCCACAGAACCATACACTGTACATTTTTAAATGGTTAAAATTGTATGTTATGGATATTTTACTATAATAATAATAATAAATTGCCAAAGCTCACGAGACTTAAACTACGTTCACTATTTTCGGATTTTGTATTAAGTATAGTTTCTTATATAAAGTATGACCATAGACTTGATTTTTTAAAACAGCATTGTCTACATTAATGCAAATGAGCATAACAATTTGTAATGCATTTCTCAGTCATTAGTGTGAATAACCAAAGTTCCTTCAAATTAATATCTTAATCAACTACACAACTAAAAATAACAAATATTCTAATGTAAAAGCTATTTAAGAGGATGCATTTTTCTCTTCCTTCCTTTCTCAAATCTTATATAAAAGCATAAATTTAACCTCAGTATACTAACCCTGCCTCTTAAATCTTTTGCTTTTCTGTTAGGTTAATACTGTCCGTTTTACCAGAGTTTGCAGCAGTTTCTCAGGCCAAAAGCATGTAAATCATATTCTGACATGAGCCACAGATTTAAAATCAGGCAAAAAGGGAAAGAAATGGGAGTCAAGAGAAAGTGACCTCCTTCAAAGCATATGGAAGAACAAGCAGACATATGGAAAATGGCTAATGATAACAACTATATTATCAAGAGGATAGTACTAAAGAACTAAAGAAGCAGCTCAATGAAAGAGGAATTTAGGAGTGTATTAGATAAGAATCTATGGAAAATCAAAACTGTATGAATGCTTTTGGTGGGGACGGATGATAAAGAGAGATGCACTGGAATAATGTCATCCATTTTGCCAAAATATTACATTGCTACATTTGTTCTAAAACAAATTTAAATTACTGCAAAGATTTAAAATACTATTTAAACATTATCAATAAGTATGTATCTAGTGCCTATTGTTTAGGGCACTGATCTAGAAAATAATGTGTGCAACAAAAATTATACAGACATAATTTGAGCCTGATGCTTGACAGAAAATATTCTGCTTATATTTTAAATATATTTTACAAATAATTTAAATCATCCTTTCCCCCTGAAAGATAATTTCTTGGGAGAACCATAAATATTTGGCATATGTGAAGAACTGTACTAATATGGCTCAAAGATGTGAATTGAATCACCATTTACAAAAATAAATAGGCTCTAAGATCTTCTCTTTCAATTTTCATATTTTTACCTCAATTTCCAAACTTTCTCAAATGAGTAAAAACACAATAAAAGTTGTAATTTAAATAAAAAATCAGTATATATAACACTATGGTGCTCTAATCAAGGATCATGAGACATCTGATATACAAATAGCTTTCTGAAGAGTAAGTGTAACCACAAAACTTTTTTCTATTATGCAAAACATAGACAATATTCTAATTACTACATCAATAGGAAATACCAGGTAATTTTCTAAAATTAGAAATATATGCCTTACTATATTAGTACAGGTTGAGTATCCCTTGCCTCAAATGCTTGGGACCAAAAGTGTTGCAGTTTGAATTTTAAAAAATTTTGGAATATTTGTATTATACACTTACTGGTTGCACATCCCTAATCTAAAAATCTAAAATCCAAAATGCTCCAATGAGCATTATATGATTCTTCTAAGCATCACATCAGTGCTTAAAAGTTACAAATTTAGAGCATTTCAGATCAGGAGTAGTCAACCTGTAATAATTATAACTTAAATTAATAAAAAAACACAAGGAACTATATTTATGCATAATCAAATAACTTCATTATAAAATACCTTTTATTTAAAAGACATTTTGTATTTACAGGTATTTGTTCATATGCTACAATACTTACATCCAAATATATGCATTCCAGGTAATAATTATACATTTATAATAATAATATATTGTATTTATTTCAATGTGTGGTAATGGCAATGGAGTCTATTTTAGGATTATAACTACATTTCTTTACGTGCTTACAGCAAATTTAAAGTGCAATAAATAGTGATTTTTAGTCATCTAACAGCAAGACTAAAATTGAGTTGAACCTGCTGGATGAACATTTTAAATAAAAATGTATACCTTCTCAGAGGATCCTAGGCAATCAGTAGAGAAATGCTCATGTTCAAATATCTGAATAAACATAGAAATGTACTGAATGTTCTTTCAAAACTATAATTGTTACTCAACTTCTAATAAGAAAATGCCTTTTTATTGATAAGGGGCTAAAAGTATCTAGAAATTTAATTTTGAGATTGTACACTTGTACCGCCATAAAGGCTTACTAAATTGTTTTATTTGATAGAGCTTTAAATGTGATGAAGCAGCACTATTTATTTAGGATGTTAAGTTTGATTCCGATTTTAAGCTCCCATCTCCCTTATGTTCTTAAATGAATTCATACAAATCCCTGATTAATAATAAAAGGGCTTGCCATCAGTATTCAAAGCCCAGCCTGAATTGTCATGGCTGAGAGGGCAGAAATCTGCTTGGAGCAATGAGAGAACCCAACTGAATTCTTGGCGTCTCAGTCTATGAATGTGTAAGCACTTCATCTGTTTATGGAAACACAATGTTCTGGCAGGCTGGGGGTAAAGGTAGCTGCATGGGTAACAAACTGGAAGATCTGGAAAGTAGAACTACATCATAGTAACTAAATGGTACAAGCAATATACTTTGCAAGTTCTCCTTTTATTTTCACAACAAATGTATGATTTAGTATAAGCTTATTTGTTTTCTAGGCACTTATCACATATCACTGCTGTTTTTTCCAGTGATCTTTGCAGAGGTCACATGAGGATTTGACTTTTAGTACTATTTTAAAAGTACATCAAAGAAATGGTTGCAAATCAAATCAGAACATAGCACAAGGAGGGCCAACTGAAAATTGCTTATCCTTCTTCTCCTTGTTCTTTTTATTGACCCTAAAATCCAGTGGTAGGAAGAATACTCTTCCAGATATGATTTCTACTTAGCAGTTGTATGCATTTGAGCAAGTAAATGTACGTCTCTGAACATTCCTTGCCTGTAAAGATAATATCTACTTTAGAAATTTGACTTTTGATGATAATATGGTAATAACTGAAAGTACTCTGTAAACTATAACATGTACTACATAAAGTATTATTTGTTATTTGAAAGAGAAATATTAATAGAGACCATACAGTATATACAAGATATTTTCCAGTGAAAAACTGTGACCTTGAAAAGTTAAGTGGTTTCCTCGCCCATTCCTTCATTAGTAATCATCATTCTTCACTCATACTATTAAGAATAATCAAAGTAGCTAAAATGTATGGGTTGCCTCAACTGATTCAAAACCCTTTTGAAATATCAGATAGATAAACACAAAGCAAGAAATAAAGTAAGGAAAGATCAGAATATCTAAATGAGATGGTGTTACCTATCTTATAAGATGGTAATAAAAGCAAGAAATACATGTTTGTTGCTGTAGGCCACTAAAATTTGGGGGCTACTTGTGCAGCAGCAAAAGCTGACTGATATACATGGTGCAGTCATAGTTTAGCAATAAATATTCACAGAGGCAATAATAAGAACATTGATTCAATAGAGAGTCAATCAGAAAGCTGAAATTAAAAGTTGGGATATAACTAATATTAGAAGGGTCAGAGAGATACAGGAGAAGAGGAGTAAAACAGTTAAATCCTAATATAACATTGAAGAAAATCAATAATGTCTCAATTTGAAAAATCAGATAGAAGCATACAATTTAGAATTATGTAGGTAAGTTATAAAAGACACAACTGAAATGAAAGATTTTTGTCTCAAGAGAGCTAGGATAAAATGTGAGAAGGATGCATGTGAGTACATTTTTGGCTCTAAGACTAATAGTATTGATTTTTTTATTTTTTGGAAAGTGGCAAGATTACATTGATCTTATATGTTTTTTATTTTATTTTACTTTAAAGATGTGGGGTACAATTCAGGATTCGGTATACAAGTAGACATCGTACAGGTAAAGTTTGGGCCTCCCTTTGGTCTCCACTTTGCCTGGCTTGAGACCTGGTACCCTTGTTGATATTGTTGATGTCCCCACCCTTACCCCGGCAGTATCCTGTTTTGATTTTTTTAAACTATCTACATCTGGCAATTTTATAAAAATCTTAACTTATAGGTGCAAAGATAGAAAACAATAAAATCAAGAGAAGCAATCATGCCTGATTTACTAAAAATGAAAAAAAAAATACATACAGGCATACTTCGTTTCATTGTACCTTGCTTTATTTTGCACTTTACAGACACTGCATCTTGAACAAAATAAAAGTTTGTGGCAACTCTGTGTCAAGCAAGTCAATCAGTGGGTGCCATCTTTTCCAACAGAATGTGCTCACTTCATGTCTCAGTGCCACACTGAGGTATTTCTCACATTTCAAACTTTTTCATTATTACTATATCTGTTATAGTGATCTGTGGATCAATGATCTTTGATGTTACTATTATAATTATTTTGGGATGCCACAAACCATAATACAAGAGATGACAAATTTAATAAGTAGATATTCTGTGTGTTCTGGCTGTTCTACTAAGTGGCAGTTCTCCATCTCGCTCCCTCTTTTCAAATCTCCCTATTCACTAAGACAAAATATTGAAATTAGGCCAATTAGTAACTCTTCAATGGCCTTTTAGTTTTAAGTGAAAGAAAGAGTTGCACATCTCTCACTTTCAGTCAACAGTTAGAAATGATTAAGCCTAGTAAGGAAGGCATATCAAAAACCAAGACAGGTTGAAAGTCAGGCCTCTTGCACCAAACAGTTGTGAATGCAAAGGAAAAGTTCCTTAACGAAATTCAAGTGCTACTCTAGTAAGCACACAAATGATAATAAAGTAAAACCACCTTATTGCTGATATGGAGAAAGTATGAGTGGTCTGGATAGAAGGTCAATCAGTCACAACATTCCCCTAAGCCAAAGCCTATCCAAGGCAACGTCCTAACACTCTTCAATTCTATAAAGGCTGAGAGAGGGAGGGAAGCTGCAGAAGAAAAGTCTGAAGCCAGCAGAGGTTAGTTGAAAAGCTGTAAAGAAAAAGTAGAGGGTGAAGCAGCAAGTGCTGATATAACAACTGCTGCAAGTTATCTAGAAGACCTACCTAAGATCATGGATGAAGGTGGCTACACTGAACAGATTGTCAATGTAGATGAAATAGTCTTCTATTGAAACAAGATGCCATCTAAGACTTTTATAGCCACAGAGAAGTCAGTACCTGGCTTCAAATCCTCAAAAGACAGGCTGACTCTCTTGTTAGGGGATAATGTAGTTAGTGACTTTTAAGTTGAAACTAATGTTCACTGGCCTTTCTAAAATCCTAAAAATCCTAGAGCCCTTAAGAATTATGCTAAGTCTATTCTGTCTGTGCTCTATAAATGAAACAACAAAGCCTGGATGACAGCACATCTTTTTACAGCGTAGTTTACCAACTATTTTAAGCACACTGTTGAGACCTACTGCTTAGAAAAAAAGATTCCTTTTTTTAAAAGATTATTCCTTTTTTAAAAAGAGCTATATTGCCCATTGACAATGCACCTAATCACCTAAGAGCTCTGATGGTGATGTACAAGGAGATTAATGTTGCTTTCATTCCTCCTAACACCAACATCCATTCTGCAGCCCATGGACTAATGAGAAATTTCAACTTTTAAGTCTTACTATTTAAGAAATACACTTTATCAAGCTATAGCTACCATAGATAGTGATTCCATTGATGGATCTGGGTAAAGTAAATTGAAAAATTTCTGGAAAGGATTCAACATTCTAGATGCCATTAAGAATATTTGTGATTCATGGGAGGAGCTCAAAATATTACAAGAGCTTGAATGAAGTTGATTCCAGCCCTTATGGATGGCTCTTAGGGTTTTAATACTTCAGTGGCCGAAGTAAATGCAGATGAAATGGAAATAGCAAGAATACTAGACTTAGGAGTAGAGCCTGAAGATGTGACTGAATTGCTGAAATATCATGATAAAACAAATGGATTAGGAGTTGCTTTTTATGGATGAACAAAAAAAGTGGTTTCTTGAGATGAAATCTACTCCTGGTAAAGATACACAGAGAAATCTTTCTTGGAAGAAAGAGTCAGTCGATGTGGCCAACTTTATTGTTGTTTTATTTTAAGACATTGCCACAGGCACTTCAGCTTTCAGCAACTACCATCCTGATCAGTTAACAGCCATCAACACTAAGGCAAGACCCTCTACTGGCAAAAAGACTACAACTTGCTGAAGGTTCAGATGATCATCAGATTTTTTTAGTAATGAAGTGTTTTAAATTAAGGTATGTACTTTTTTTTATACATAACGCTACTGCACACTTAATAGACCAAAGTATAGCATAAACATGACTTTCACATGTACCGGGAAGCCTAAAATTTCACATGACTTGCTTTATTGAAAGAGTCACTCTCATTGCGACTGGTCTGGAACTGAATCTGTAATATCTCTGAGCTACACCCGTATTCTGATTCTGAAAGGCAAAAAAACAAAAAACAAAAAACAAACAAAAAAACCAAAACCCCTAATTAGAATCAGAAGACCTAGTGTTGTCTTTTCACAATTTGCCTTCTGCTTTCTCTAGCCACATCTTTCTACTTAGTTGAGAACAAACAGTATTATTAGTCCCCTTTTACTGTAGTATTATTGTCTTGCATTTTCAATTCCACATACCACTGACAATATATAACAGGAAAGCTATTGCACAAAAGTTAGATAATATTATTAAGTGTTAGCCTGTATATATCTGCTCTACAGACTATCTATCTATGATCACTTACTGTCTTTTCTCTAACTACTACCACCTTTTGGTCATTTCAATAATCTTTCACAGCATAACCAAAGAATGAGAAAAATGGTTAGAAGTGAATTAGTAAAGTTTGCTCCTTTGTTAACAACTATAATTCAGGGACAGCTTAAACTCAATATATTAATAGTTTTATTCACAAAACAAATGAATTAAGAAGTAATGTATTTTAGAAAATAATTTACTATAGGATCCCTTTAATTAGTAGGCCAGCAGTTAAATTATTAAGTTTGCCAAAATTATGATAGCTTTTTAGAAATATATTTACTAAACAACAAACAATAATAAGGTATAATGATAGAAGACATTAATACTATTTATAGATAAGGTTATGATATTACCTATAGATTTCACTTATCAGACTAACAATCCCTCCCTTTATCATAAACAAATGGAAGTTATCTGACTCCTGCAAGTTTCAGGTAGTAACTTCTAAAATGTAGAAAAAAATATGTGGGATATAGACGCAGAGAGTATTTTAACTGGGTGACACCATCTCAATTAGACATTCTGACATGCTCTTAGCCATATCATACTTTGAGTTGTAGTTCACTGGCCTACTATTTAAGAATGGGTGTTGAGGCACACAACAAAGCATAATATAATTAACAGGACATGTTTTTCATACCTCTTCATCTTTCACATTCACATCCACATTCTTTGATTTGATGGCTTTGGTTATGTGGTCAATGTTGTTTTCCCTGCAGTAATCAAATATATTTTTGTCTTCCTCCCTAGAGTTAAAAAAAAAAGTGTTTTTCTTACTGGATAATACACAAAATTACATAATTTTAGCATAATTTGTTACTGGCATAGACATGAACTGAATCTGCTTTTATAAAAAAATTTACATGAATAGTAATAGATTTTCAATAGATATAATACATCTAACCTCCAAAAAGACAAAGGCTCTTAGCGTATTACCTGCCTCACAGCATAAGAGAATAAATTGTTATTCAAGTACAAATTATACATATATTACATATCTATGAAAGTAATCTTATTAAAGGAAAGATAATTAATTAGAAAAAAGAAAATTCAGAAGTCCTTTATAAGATGGTAGAACCAAAGACTGGAAACAAAAGTTGGGAAGCATACTATGTACCCAGCACTATTCTAAGTATATTGCCTGTGTTAATTCATTTAATCTTTAAACCCACAACTTCACTTAACAGATGAAGAAACAGGCAAAAAAAAAAATAGAAGGTAAATGATCTGCCAGATGGTACCATGTTTATCAAAGGTAGAATAAGAGCTAGAACTCCCTTAGCTGATTTATATATTTTTTTCTATTATGCTGCCATAGACAGCAGAATCAGCTATACTTTACCCCAAAATCTAAAGAAGTTCTCTGCTCCTCTCATTTGACAGACAGCCCTATTTCTTGTGCAGTACCAGTCACAGCACCAAGGCACCACGGAGAAAGTAAAGGCCAGAGTGAGTTGATTTGGCCACACTGGACACCTGGTGACCAGGGCTGCTTTTAACTCTGGCAAAGTAGATATTGTCACCATCAAAACCCCTTCATTGACCTCAACTGCATGGTCTACATGTTGCAGTACGACTCCACCCAGGGCAAGTTCCAAGGTACCGTTCAAGGCCATCAATGGAAATCTCATCACCATCTTCCAGGAGTAAGAGCCCATCAAAATTAAATGGGGCAATGCCGGCACTGATTATATAGTGAAATTCACTTGTGTCCGCAATACCTTGGAAAAGGCTGGGGCTCACTTACACAGGGGAGCCAAAAGGGTCATTATCTCCACCACATCTGTTGATCCCCCCATGTTTGTGATGGGCATGATCCACGAGAACCAGAAAAACCTCGCAATTGCCAGCAACACTTCCTGCACCACCAACTACTTAGCCCACCCGGTCAAGGTCATCCAGGACAACTTCGGCATCGTGGAGGGATTCATCACCACCATTCACACAATCACTGACACTCAGAAGACTGTGTATAGCCCCCCTGGGAAGCTGTGGTGCGAAAGTCACAGGCCATCCAGGACATTATCCCTGCATCCACCGGTGCTGCTAAGGCCACAGGTAAGGTCATTCCTGAGTTGAACAGGAAGCTCACCAACATGTTCTTCCATGTCTCTCCCGCCAATGTGTCCATCGTGGATCTGACCTGTCATCTGAAGAAACCCACCAAATATGATGACATCAAGAAGGTGGTGAAGCAGGCATCCAAGGGACCTCTCAAGGGCATCCTGGGCTACTCCAAGCACCAGGTTGTGTCCTACGACTTTAATAGTGACACTCATTCTTCCATCTTCGATGCTGAGGTTGGCACTGCCCTCAACAACCACTTTGTCAAGCTCATCTCTCAGTATGACAATGAATTTGGCTACAGCAACAGGCTGGTGGACCTCATGGTCCACATGGCCTCCAAGGAGTAAGAGACCCTGGGCTACCAGCAAGAGCATGAAAGGAAGAGAGAAGTCCTCAGCTGCTGGGAGTTCCTGCCATACTCAGTCCCCAGCCACACTGAGGATCGCCCCTCTTCACAGTGTCCATGCCAGATTCCCTGAAGAATCGGGGGTGGCTGGAAACCTAGGAAGCCCCACCTCATCATGTACCATCAATAAAGTTCACTGTATTCAGCTAAATAAATAAATGCATTCTTACCATGAGGTCTTCAAGCTTTCTAAAATAGTATACAGAATTATCTTTGCAATGAATGTGCGTTTTTCTGGGTGTGTGTGGTTGTAGGGGGACGGCTTTAATCACATCCTCAAAAGGATCAGTGACTCCCAAAAGGATCAGTAATTTAGAACATTAACAATGTAACTGTCCTATATGTGGACTGAATGTTATGGACAAGTATAAAAGAATGCATTTTGAGTTCTGATAATTAAACTAGTGTGTTCTGAACCGGCAAGGTCATAGCATCCACTCATCAGAAATCAAAATATCTGGCCATAGGAGTTCTACCTTAAAAGTCAACTTAAACACCCTATGCCATATAAAAAGTTATTTCCAGTCACAGCTAATTACCTTGAAACACTCAACCATCTGAAACCTTCCTTAAGTATCTGATGCATTTTATTGAGCACCTACTACATGCAAAGCACTGGGCAAGATTTTGTTGATAATAAGTAGCTAAGCAAGAAATTTTACTTTTAAGACACAAACAGTACAGTTGGGAAGTTAAGAATCTCTAAAAAGGATTATAAGAGAACAGAGCAGCTTGCTTCAAGCTAGAGAAAATAAGGTAGGTTTTAAGCAAGAAATCATGTTTAATAGGGATATATGGTCACTTGAAAAGGTCCTGATTTGCAGAAGAAATGCTTTTCCAGGTAACTCTGTAAAAGAGAAGTATGATTTTTAAAATTATGGCTGTATATAATACCACTTTAGCCATATTTAACTACCATAAAAATATTGTTTCTATGAAAAATTGCATTCAGTGTTCCAACTTAGAAATAATGGGGACATATGTTCCTATCAATCTAGTAAGAGAAAACCCATTAATTAAAAAGGCAGCAACCACAACCATTAGAGAAAGGACTGTGTCTTTTAGAGTCATAACAAAAAATACAGTACTTGTCAATCGTTTTAAATTTAAAAATAATAGGGAGTTGGTGGTGGAGCATAGACTAAAAAAAGTAGGATGTGGGCTACCAGTAATATGTAAGGATTATCACAGATGAGAGGACCTTCTGAGCAGTCTCATTTCCTAAAGCCAACTTCCAAGTGTGTATGTATACCCATGCCATAAGCAATAAAAGAGTAAACACAGCACAAACGTATCTAAATTTTTATTTTGCTCTACATTTTTTTCTTTTTTTTTTTTTTCTTGAGTTGGAGTCTCACTCTGTCACCCAGGCTGGATTGCAGTGGCATGCTCACAGCCACCCCAGCACCTGTTGGGCTCCGAAGATCCTTCTGCCTCAGTCCTCCAATTAGCTGGAACTACAGGCACATGCTACCACACCTGGCTATGCTTTATATATTTAAATGTTTCCTAGATACATCATCTATATACCAATTATTTTGTTTCAGTATGTGAATTTTTTGGAGAGCAGGGAGCTTTGGCTCATCTAAATACGTATTTATCATATTGGTTTACTAAATATGTTAGGCACAGAGGTATTTAGGCAGGGTACACAACTTAATTATAAAAAAGAGAAGTTCAATAAAAGTAACAAGTTTTCTAGAAGGTTGAGTAATTTTTAAAAATTAAGTGATATTCTTGGGCTTAATTGTTAAAATAGATACCACCCCACACCAAATTTTGACTATCTTACCTACCACAACCAAGCTGTCTTTATACAATGTCACCACCTAGTGGCCACAATGAAGATCATCTGGAGTAACACCATTTCACATCTCCTTTCCTGCTCCCTAACAAAATAATGTACAATGTACAAATCTAACTCTCTTTCTACCTCTATATTTCCCTGTTAAAAGCTCAATATAGTTTTCCATATTCAATCTTTCCCTCTATGGCCATACTCATCTGAAATAAAATAATGTACAAATGAATTCAACTATTATGAAATCTAGTAGAGCCTTATTAAATGTGTTCTCCCACATTTTAACTTTATCTTCCTTAGCTTTCTGCTTTTATTTGTTGAATGTGAGCTTAAAAATTAACATATGCATTCTCTATGAATAACTATGAGTTACATTTTTGATCCTGCTCTAAAGGATGTACCACATTATCCCTAGCACAAGACAGAAAGTCTCTCTTTAGAGTACTCCAAATTCGTCTGAAATTGACAGAAAATACATTTTATATCTGAAAGAAAAATCATTAGTTTTCTTTGAAATTAGTTTGAAATATAAAAACACATCCTTATGGAAAAGAAAGCTAGTGCTTAGGTATGGCTATCTTTCATCCAATCACAGGAAGAAGAAATCCTTGCCCATCTCTAAAAATGTTATCTGCACCATTTTCTACACAGACTGCATTTTTCTACCAAAATAACACTTTAAATAGTTAGATTTCATGGCAAGACACAAAGAGCCAACTTAATTACTATTTCATCTACTTGATAGAAAAAAATACATTTATGGAACTAGCTTGGAAATCTAACTACTTAACAGGTACATTCACCAAATATCCAAATCAAACCATGTATTTACCAATCAACTGGATATAAGATATAAAACACAGTATTCCAGAAAACAGACAACAAGTATTTAGCAGATGAATGAAAATCCAAAGAAAATAAGACAGTATCTACAAAGAAACAAACAAATGTCATTAATTCCTCAAACTAAGGAATGTATATCTGTGGGCTCTGGATATGCAGGTATGGATAATTTTAAGTGAATCAATTTTCAGTTCTTCAACTTCTAAATAAATGGATTCTTTACTAAATGGATCCACCTGAAAAGGCTCCTCCGGTAAACATTTCATCACCATTGTCCTTTTCCATGCTCCCTCTGCACAAACACCCTTCTACTAGTTTGTAAAGGAGAGGCATATACCTCTCTCCTTATTCTAGGAAGTATAACCGGAAGACTTTATTAAGATTTGGCAAGTGACTAATCAAATCTTTCACTAAAGCTTAAAAGTATTCTCTTTAATATACTAGAAAAGGTTTGGGAAAAACCAGCCCTAGGTTGGATGCCCCAAGATATAAAATCCTCTATGGTACCAAGTAAAGAGCAATTATGCTGACAATTAGTGTTGAGAAGCCTCCTGTAACTGAAATAAACAGACGATGCTGTGTCTCATTCTAATAAAAGTTAATATTCATCTGTTAAATATTTTTAAAAGCCCCATCTAATTTAAGGGACACACTTCCAACAAATTTTTACTTATGTTTAACAACTATTTAACAAAACTTATAATGTATGTTGTTTTGATCAACTATATAGAACTAATAAGGAGGGAGAATTCAAATGAGAAAAAAATACTTAAACTTTCGGGTCACGGAAAATTTTTTTTAAATTTCAATTTATATACATATTTTTGTTGCAAAGAATTATAACAGTGTGATATGACTACACAGAAATATATTACTTTAAAATGAAATTATGGCCTGGGGTAGGGGGAGAGGAGAAAAAAATAAAATAAAATGAAATTATGTAGATGTGAGAAAAAAATGATATAAAAGTTCTGTTTAAAAACTTATTAGGCTGGGCTTAGTGGCTCAGTCTGTAATCCCAGCTCTTGGGGAGGCCAAAGAGAGTGGACTGCCTGAGCCACGGGTTCAAGACCAGCCTGGGTAACTTGGCAAGACCTCGTCTCTACAATAAATCAAAAATTAGCCGGGCATGGTAGCGCGTGCCTGTAGTTCCGGCTACTTGGAAGGCTGAGGCGGAAGGATCACCTGAGCCCAGTAGGTCGAGGCTGCGGTGGCCGGGAGCGTGCCACTGCACTCCAGTCTGGGCGACAGAGTGAGACTTCAACTCAAAAAAAAAAAAAACTTATTAATGCACTTTTTAATCAAGATCAGAATCTTATTTAATTAAACTTTCCATTTTGAGATAACTGAACATCCACATGCACTTGTAAGAAATAATACAGAGATCCTGTGTGATCTTTGCCCAGTTTCCCTCAGTGATAACAATTATATATTTTTTAAAATGAATTATCATTACAGTATTTAGATTCCACTGGACACATATAAGAGTAATCTGTTTATTTTTAAAATACCATTATTTTCAAAATACCAGAAATTTTATCCTTTGCAATTATTTAAACATTTAATTTTTTTAAAAACTGTGTATGTTATAATAAATATACAAGACAGATGGACGTGGTGGCTAATGCCAGTAATCCCAGCACCTTGGGAGGCTGAGGTGGGAGGACTGCTTGAGCCCACGAGTTCGAGACCAGCCTGAGCAACATAAAGAGACCCTGTCACTACAAAAAAATCAAAAAAATTAGTCAGGGGTAGTGATGTGCTCCTGTGGTCTTTAGTCACTTAGAAGGCTGAGGTGGAGGATCGCTGAGCCCAGAAGGTCAAGTGATCTGTGATCATGCCACTGCACTCCAGCCTGGACAACAGAGTAAAACCCCTAACTCAAAATATAAATATAAATATATTCCAAAATTATCTTAGGGACAACAATATTCTATAAAGTAGAGGCCAAGAACAAGGAGTGAGCTACTTAAACAAGGACATTCAAAGAAGGCATTAACCCCACTGTGCCATTTAGAGGATTCAGAAGAATAGGAAGAAAAAGCACGATCGAAAAGGTGTCTAAGGGAACTGCAAACAACTAGGGAGGGTAGGTGCTGGAAACGATGCTGGAGAGAGGGCAGGACAGCGGGTCACACAGAGCCTGGGCACATGGCTTATAATGGAAGTAAGTCCGTTGGGGAACAAAATAATCATCTACCCTCCAAAACTTGGAGTAAAGGAAAATAGGATTGCTCTCTTAAACACACCAGATAAGTGCCTAGTGAGAGAAGAAAAGAACACTTCCTAGATACCAGACAGCTTCTTGATTCAGATATTAAAAAAATGAAAACAAAACACAAAGACAACTTAACGGTAGGAATGAACCATACAAAAAAAAGAGTAAGAGCAGCCTATCTTGAACAATGACCAAAAGAAACAATCTAGGGCAAAAAAGCATTCTGAGCTATTCCTCTAGTGAGAGATAGTTTGTCCATGAGGCCTCGTTAGGACCTTGGCTAAAGCAATCCTCAAAATGATTCACTTTCCCTGGCTCTATTTTTATGTTCACAATGATCATTTAACTATTAATCTGTCTTTCTGGACTCTTCAATACTCAGAAAGTCACTTGAATCACTAACAAAGTCACAGTCCCTTTCATAAGCAAACAAGCATTTTAGTTTACAATTCAGTTTCAGCTTTATTATTGCTACTCTGTCTCTAAGGGTCTGTTCATCTATGGGTCTTTTTTCTAGATCTTTGAGGTTAAAGAATGAACTCTGATTGATGGTAAATTCACCAAAAATGTCACGCTGAAGTTCCTAAAGAGCTAGTCTTTCTCCGATAAAAGCCTGTATCACATACTATCTTTCAAACTCAGTTGTACTGCTGGTGAATACTAGGAATTTAAGTTCCTGATTTATTTGTTGGAATTTAAGCTCCTAATTTACTTGTTGGATGCATGGCCAGAAGCTGTCAATCTGAAAGGTAAAGGAATGAATTCTGTCCAAATATAATGTCGGGAAATAATGTTGTCATCTCATTGATCTCAACTATGATTTTCAACATTCTGTATATGCCAAATACAAAGCTCAAGGTTGAATGTTCTTTTAAATATCATCTTTCATGTGTAATATTCGTTTTATACATACAACCTTTACGTAATTTTTGATAGGATTAAAGCACTTTTTTCTTTTTCTTTTTTTGAGACAGGGTCTTACTCTGTCGCCCAAGCCTTAGTGCAGTAGCAAGAACACAGCTCATTGCAAGCCTCAACCTCCTGGGTTCAGGCGATCCTTCCACCTCAGGATCCTGAATATCTGGGACTACAGGTGTGGGCCATCATGCCCAGCAACTTTTTTTCACTGTGTTGCCCAGGCTGGTTTCAAATTTCTGGGCTTAAGCAATTCTCCCATCTCAACCTCCCAAAGTGCTGGGATTACAGTCATGAGCCACTGCACTCGGCCACATCAATATTTTAGAATTTGAGATTAAATATCTACATAGAAATTAAGATTCTCTCTGTATTTTAAAAAAGTATGTTTTAATTTATAAATATAAAAAAATTATACAGGCATATTTTAATTTTACTTACAGCTGCTTCTCTCCCTGAAAGAAAGAATCTGTTTTTACTCAAAGGTTTTCGGTGAAACTGGTTTAGAAGATCCAAAATAAGCCGGGCTCGGTGGCTCAGCCTGTAATCCTGCGCCTTTGGGAGGCTGAGGTGAGTGGATTGCCTGAGCCCGCAGGTTCGAGACCCGCCTGGGCAACTTGGCGAGATCTCATCTCTACAATAAATCAAAAAATTAACCAGGCATGGTAGCGCGTGCCTGTAATTCCAGCTACTTGGAAGGCTGGGGCAGAAGGATCGTCGGAGCCCAGCAGGTCGAGGCTGCGGTGGCCGGGAGTGGCCACTGCACTCCAGTCTGGGCGACAGAGTGAGACTCCAACTCAAAAAAAAAAAAAAAAAAGAAGACGATCCAAAGTAGGTGAAGTCAATTCATAACTCAAGAATTAAATAGTCATGGCTACTATATTTAGAACACTGAAAGCCCCCACCACTTCTAATTAACATCTAATTAAAATTGTAGGTGTCAATTTTACCTTGTAGGACACTGTTTTCAACTCAATCTTACCAAAGACCATAAATGAGAGTCTATACTATAAACCTCAGGTAAAATCTTGCAGCTAGTACCTCCTTTCTGAAATACCTTGGTCGTAAGCCCTGCAAGAGGCAAATTATCGCTTGGGCAGTAACCATGTTCAAGAAGCCTAGCGTTCGTATCAAATCCTTGAAAAAGTGTTTGTGTTTTGAGTTGTTCTTAAAATGATTCTTGAAAGACTAGATGACAAATAGACATTTGGAAACTATTTATTAACTTATATTTCATTGATCCTAAAATATAAATTTTTTCGTATTTTAACATTTAAGGATCTTACAATCCGCAGTATTTTACAATTAATTGATGGCATTTTTTCTTAATGGTATATATATAAAATGGTATTCTTAAAACTAATGGTATTCTGGAGTCAAAGGTCTGAAATACACAGTACCAAATGGACTGGTAAATGAAGGAATTCATATACAGTTGGCCCTTGAACAACACAGGTTGCGAGTTTAGGAATGCCAAACCCCAGCACAGTCAAAAATCCATGTTTAACTTCTGACTCCCAAAAAACGTAACTACTAATAGCCTACTGTTGATCTAAAGCTTTACTGATAACATAAACAGTTGATTAACACACATTTTGTATGTCATATGTGTTATATACAGTAGGTTGTACATATGTGAATAGGCTAAGGAGGAAAAGAAAGAAGAGGGGTTGGCCCTGCTGTCTCAGGGGTGGCAGAGACAGAAGAGGTAGGAGAGGCAGGTACACTTGGTGTAACTTTATGGAGATACATCATAATTTCTTTCTGACATTTTTGTTTTTTCATTTTTTAAAAATTGTTTCTATACAGTACCAATCCTTCCACCATTTGCTTAGTCTCAGCGTCCATATCATAGAAGGGTCCATGTAGTAAAAGAATTCCAAAGTGTCTTGAGTAAACAGAACCCTTCTGCCAGATTGTCTAATGCCAATTTGTTTTCTGGCACTGCTTCTTCTATGTCTTTTTCCTCACCATCTGGCACTGGTTCAGAGGCACCTACCTCCATCAAATTGTGTTGTTAACTCCTCTCTGGTGTGGTGTCTATTAGCTCTTGAATTTCTCCAAGATGCCTATCTTAAAGTCCCCACCTTACCTTTTTTTGCCATAACCAATCTCTATGATTTCCTTGATTGGCTCTGTCATAAATCCTGTGATGTCATGCACAACATCTGGATATAGTTTTCTCTAGCAGGAAGTTACTGCTTTTGGAATGATGACTTTCACAAGTTTGTCTATAATAATAGCATCTTCTAGACTTTCATGATGTTCTCTCTATCGGGTTCTCTTCCATAGCATTGACAATCATTTCCATAGAGTACCATGTGTAATGAGAGTTAAATGTCTTTATTGACCCTCTGATCTAGAGCCTGAATAAGAATCATTGTGTTTGGGGCAACTGCTTTGATGCCTTTGATGTTGAATTTATAGGGTTCTGGGTGGTCAGGTTCATTATCCACTATCAAAAGACCTTCAAAAAGCAGTCCCTTACTGGCAAGGTACATCCTGACTTCAGGAACAAAGCATCAATGGAACCAATTCAGAAAAAGGGCTCTTGTTGACCAGGTATTCTTATTGTACAACCAAAAGACTGGCAGCTGGTATTTCCTTTTCCCCCTCAAGCCTCAGGTGTTGTTAGCAGCTTTGTAGGTAAGGACAGTTCAGATTGTAAACCTGACTGCATTTGCACAAATCAGTAGAGTCAGTCTATCTGTTTCACCCTTAAATCAGTGCTTGCTTCTCTTCTTTACTTATACATGTCCTTTATGGCATTGTTTCCCCAAAATGGGGCACTTGTCTGCATTAAAAACCTCTTCAGGCAGCACATATCCTTTCTCCTCAATTGCTTTCTTAATGGCATCTAAAAAACTCATCTGTTTCTCCTATTATCTTGACATTCTTTAAGTCTAACCAGCAAACCATCCTTTGCTGGCATAAAATTCTCTAGTTATAGATTCTCAACCTTCTTTTTGCTTTAAGTAGTCATACAATGGCTTTGATTTTTCTCAAATCATATTACAGTCCATAGATATGCCTTTCTTATAGCAATCCTGCATCCACACAAAAGCTGCATTTCAATAAGAGATGAAAAGATATTGCACAAAAAGTGCAAGGTTTTTGTATCTGCTGGTATAGCTGCAGTGATGGCTTCACGAACTTCCTTTTTTTTTTTTTTGAGTTGGAGTCTCACTCTATCACCCAGACTGGAGTGCAGTGGCCGCTCCCGGCCACCGCAGCCTCGACCTGCTGGGCTCCGGCGATCCTTCCGCCTCAGCCTTCCAAGTAGCTGGAACTACAGGCGCGCGCTACCACGCCC
>CAUYQG010048948.1:0-32784 GCA_963574415.1 Tarsius wallacei | reverse complement strand
TCACTCTGTCACCCAGACTGGAGTGCAGTGGCCGCTCCCGGCCACCGCAGCCTCGAGCTGCTGGGCTCCGGCGATCCTTCCGCCTCAGCCTTCCAAGTAGCTGGAACTACAGGCACGCGCTACCACGCCCGGCTAATTTTTTTATTTATTGTAGAGATGAGGTCTCGCTTGCCCAGGCAGGTCTCAAACCCGCGGGCTCAGGCAATCCACTCACCTCAGCCTCCCAAAGGCGCGGGATTACAGGCTGAGCCACCGAGCCCGGCTGAGACTGAACTTTAAACTCATTCAGAGAAAAAAAAAATTGTCCATGAGGTTTAAAAACTAGGACTGCAATCTCTTCTTTAGGATCATTTGTTTACTATACTTCTGAAAAATCAAAATGTAAACCTACGGTAAACAGTCCATCATCTTCTATGAAAATGTTATACAATTTTATTTAAAATGTCTACATGCTTGTAGATCTGTGGTAATTTTTGATTTGTGAAAACACATTTAAATATACGTTCCAGGTAACAAACTTTTTGTAGTTCCTACAAAAGTTATGATACAACCATAGACAGGAATCGACTAGTTAAGAAAAAAAAAAAAAGGGAGGGAACCTATACCTGTTTTGAAGTAGGTCAAACTGATCTCAAAAGTGAAAGGCATACTATCATGCAAAATTACAATATGTTAGTGATAAATATGAGGTCTTAATCTTGAACACTCCTTCTGTACTACCCCAAAAAATAACCATTTGGCTTAAGTTCATCTACTAACAAGGAGGCAGTCTCTTCCACATCAAATACTGCAAATAGACCTTGAGAGCTTGTTTGGAGGTTCTAGCACGGGAGCGCAGCTACTCGTATACCCTTGACCAAAGAATGGTCTTCCTCTAGTGAGGATGGTGGTCCTCTTTGACCAAGCATGCAGCCAGGAGGGATGCACGTGGAATAGTGAGGAAGGACGGGGACACCTCTCTAGCCAGTCACATCAGCCAAATCTACTCTGGCGATCAATGGGATAACAGACTTTGCAGCCAGACTGCCCTCAAATCTATGAAAATGTATGCTCTAATAAAATCAGTAGTGCCAGGAATAATACTATAAAAATCCTGGAATGACTAAGAACTTGCTACATGTATTTACAACTTTAGTGGAACAGAAAACAATTAAGTGAAAGTATGTTCTTTATGTTCACAAACAGAAAAACGTTCCCCAGACAAAATTATCTGGTAAAAATATTTCCCGTAAGTTCTTGCTCTGTCTAGCATCCAACATTAACTTATCACACACAGTAGTAGGCTGATATAATTGACTATTTTTTTAAAAAACTTCAAAGTAAGACATACTCGAGAAACATTCGTCTTTTGTTCAAAAAAACCCCTTAACTAGGTGCTCTTCAGTCCTCAACTTTATCACGGAACCTATACCTGTTTAGAAAACTATACATGATAGTTTCTCTCCAATTTACCATGGGTAGCATGCAAATTTAAGCATATTCTTAAAGTGCCATTCATCACTATTGATGCTCAGGTTTTACCTGAATCCTGAGAAGAAGTTCCTCGATAGATGCCATAAGTATTTAGCAGTCAGACATTTCTGCCTGGTCTTTAATGCCCATTATAATTTAGGGGTTTCTGTGTGCATGTGTTTTGGGTTTTTATTTTTTTTTTTTTACTAATTTGGTCAAATCTCTTACTCCTTTCCACATCTCTGTTTTAGTTAAGCTGAGTTCCTTTTTGCACTCTCCTCCTTATTTAGGAATCTCTCAGTAAGGCCAATGGGACTAAACTGCCTGTAGAAACATGGCACAGCACAACCCAATTCCTATTCAACAATGCTTACTTACTGAATGCTTATGAAATAGAGTAGTCCCCCCTTATCTGCGGTTTTACCTTCCAGTTTCAGTTACCTGTGGTCAACCACAGTTCAAAAAATATTAAATGGAAAATTCCAGAAATAATTCATGTTTTAAATTGCACACTGTTCTGAATACCATGATGAAATCTTGAGCCATTCTGCTTCGTCCCACCCAGGATTTAAATAATCTCTTTGTCCAATATATGCACACTGTCTACACAGCCTGCCCATTGGTCCCTTAGTAGACATCTCAGTTATCAGGTTGACTAATGCGGTATCACAGTGTTCCTTCAAATAACCCTTACTTTACGTTAAAAGTAAAGTAAGTGCAATGCAAGAGTAGTGATGCTGGCATATTGTTGTAATTGTTCTAATTCATTGTTAGTGGTTGTTAATCGCTTATTTTGCCTAATTTATAAAGTAAACTTTATCATAGGTATTTCTATATAGGAAAAAACAGGACACAAGGACTGACAATTAAGTTCGTGAACTCATCCTTTAAAAAAGTGCTACATACCTCATTGCTGAATATCACTATGGTCACCTTCAAAGTACTTCCCTTGGGGAGCCATGTACCGACACTAGTGCCTAGTTCATCTGTCAAAGCAATTACGCGATTCTTTTTCTGGAATGGCCATCAGAGCTGCCATCGTGAGAATGCGGAGTTTGAATTAGAGCAACGGACAAACATTAAATTTCTTGTTAAACTTGGAAAGAGTGGAAGTGAAATCAGAAATGTGTTAGTCCAGGTTTATAGGGATAATGCCATGAAGAAAATGGCAGTATACAAATGGATTAGATGTTTTTCTGAGGGGATAGAAAGTGTCACTGATGAAGATAGGTCAGAATGAAAAGTAGTGAGCAGAACTGAGGAAAACATTGTAAAAACTTGTTGCACTGTGCATTAAAATCATTGGCTGACTGTAAGAAGCATAAAAACACCAAAAGAGAAACAGTTCAGTTAAGAAAATCTTAACTGAAAATCTTGGCATGAGAAAGGTGTGTGTCAAAATGGTCCTGAAGGCATTCTTGCATCATGACAACGCACTAGCTCATACAACACTGTCTATCAGGGAGTTTTTAGCCAGTAAACAGATAACTGGATTAGAACACCCTCCCTACTCACCTAATCTGGCCCCCAATAACTTTTTTCTTTACCCGAACATAAAGGAAATATCGAAAGGAAGACATTTTGATGACATTCAGGATATCAAAGGTAATAGGACAGTTCTGATGGCTATTCCAGAAAAAGAGTTCCAAAATTGCTTTGATGGGTGGATAGGTTCCCAGGGTGTGTACTGCATAGGTGACCATGGTGATATTCAAGAATGAGGTATGTAGAACTTTTTCTAGGATGAGTTCATGAACTTAATTGTCAGCCCTCGATGTAAGGTTTAGTAATATCCATGGTTTCAAGCATCCATGGGACTCTTGGAATGTATACCCTCTGGATAAGGGGGAACACTGTAGGTAATATAATTTTAGTCAGCAATTTTTAAACCTAACTGATAATTATTGGGGAGCTATTAAAATGCTGATTTTCATTTCAGGGCTCACTGACTGAAGATTCTAACTCAGTCTGAAGGGAAACCCAACAAACTGTAGTTTAAAAAGAAAAATCCCCACCAGCCCTTGATAATCAGCACTTAAGGCCATGCACTGACCTAGATGCTCAAAAAAAAGATTCCCTCATTGTTAGTTGTGAAGATATAAACCCAATAAGCATTATATAGCAATTACATCATCTATATCAGCAGAAATCCAAAGGGAAACACTCAATAAAGTATCGGAGTTCTTAACATCAAGGATAGATAGGGTTTTGGCGCTCTGAGATAAGAGTGCATCCCACAGTTTGGCCCATCAATTGAGATGGCACAGCTTACAAGGACCTCAGGTTAGAGAGGTGCAGTAAGAAAATTAACTTACCTAGAATAGGTTGGAGAGAAACAGTGAAAGTAGGTAAGGAAGGTAAGGAAAGTCTAAAACAGCAAAAGCTTTGAAAATTCGAAGAGTTTAGATTTGGTGTTACAAACCAGTGTTTCTTAAGTTTTCTTGATTAGGGCTTTCTTAAACAAAAGGTCCTATGGCCCATGTGGCCTCCTTAGTAGGATAAATAATGCTAAGCGCTGTAATAAATACATATAAAAATCTTGGTAACCAATATTCTGGGAATTTATCATTCAGACAAGGTCCAATTGGTTATTCCTGGTCAAGTGGCCTCCCACTTGCATTCAGGGATACAGACTTCTGCTTTTAGCTCTACCTATCTTAAACATCCTCTCTATTCAGCTAGTGCAGGGGTCAGCAAACTATTTCTGTAAAGGCTAAATAACAAATATTTTAGCTTTGCAGGCCATACAGTCTTCAACACAACCATTCAATCCTAACACTACAGCATAAAAATGATCATAAACAAGTAAGTGTAGCTGTTTTTCACAGAACTTTACAAAAACAGGCAGCAAGCCTGATTTGGAACCAAGTCTAGTTTTCCGGTCTCCAGGGTATGATGGAAGAGAGGCAATATGGAGGACTGTGTAAGATGACAATCCATGGACCAACTCTGGAAGTGGTACATCTTTTCCACTAACTCTAATAAACCAGAAGTTAGTCACAAATCTCCACCTAACTAACAGGTTGAAGCCACATCCCAGTTTAAAAACAAACAAACAAAATTTGGTTTAGTGAACACACCCATAATTTCTACTTTTCACTGAAAAAATAGTCCAGTGGTAAATAATAATTTGTTTAAAAATAATTTGTGCCCTTGCAATACCCAGAAATGCTCAAAACAGACAGAAAACTTGGGAAATCCTCAGAGCCCCACCCTCAGCCTAGGCTGGCTGGGCATATCTCCAGAGGAACACTTGCCAAGGAGAAACCCTACAACCATCATCATAGCTAGTTTTCTCCCACAAGACCCATCTCCTGGCTGTAGGTCAACAGTATAGCCAATCACAATCACATATAACACTTCAGCTTTGAGGAAGGCCAGTTCCTAAGTGCCAACTAACTATACTTCCCAAGCCACTCTGGACACTCAGGATGCCATGAGCCTGTGTAGGTACACAGCACAGGGCTGCTGCATCTGGCAATTAAGAAACTCACCACATAAGCCGGGCTCGGTGGCTCAGCCTGTAATCCCGCACTTTGGGAGGCTGATGTGAGTGGATTGCCTGAGCCCACGGGTTCGAGACCCACCTGGGCAAGTTGGCGAGACCTCATCTCTACAATAAATTTTTTAAAAAATTAGCTGGGCACGGTAGCGCACGCCTGTAGTTCCAGCTACTTGGAAGGCTGAGGTGGAAGGATTGCCGGAGCCCAGCAGGTCAAGGCTGCGGTGGCCGGGAGCATGCCACTGCACTCCAGTCTGGGCGACAGAGTGAGACTCCAACTCAAAAAAAAAAAAAAACCTCACCACACGAAGGCGATATATATAAACAAGGGTACCCTACAATGCCTGTGTCAGCCCCCTGTCAGCTTCAAATAAGAAGAAATCGTCTACCCAAGTGAGAAGGAACCAGAAAAATAATTCTGACAATATGAAAAAGCAGAGTTCTTCAACAACCCCAAAAGACCATATCAACTTTTCAGCAACAAATCCTAACCAAAATGTAATTGTTTAAATTCCAGACATAGAATTCAAAAGGTTGATGACAAAATTGGTCAATGAACTTCAGGAGAAAGCTTAAAACGAACATAAAGAAAGTTAAAAAAAAAAACCTATTCAGAACATGGATGAAAAATTCTCCAAAGATATAGACATGGTTAAAAAAAAAAAAAAAAAGCTAAAATTCTGGAAATGAAAGAAGTACTTAGGGAAGTACAAAATGCAGTGGAAAGTTTTCACAGTAGACTAGAACAGTAGAAGAAAGGATCTCAGAACTAAAGATAAGGCTTTTGAATTAACCCAGACAACAATAAAGAAAAAAGAATCATTGAATGGAACAAAATCTCCAAGAAATGTGGGATTATGTAAAATATCCAAACCTAAGAATCATAAGTGTTCCTGAGGAAGAAGAGAAAGCAACAGGTTTGGAAAATCCATTTGAGGAAATAATGGAGGAAAACTTTCCTGGTCTTGCCAGAGATCTAAACATCCAGATACAAGAAGCCCAAATAACTTCCAGTAGATTCACTGCAAAAAGGTCATACCCAAGGCATATAATCATCTGGCTATGCAAAGTTAATGTGATGGAAAGAATTGTAAGAGAAGTGAGACAAAAGCATCAAGTAACTTACCAAGGTAAACCTATCAGACTAACAGAAGACTTCTCAGAAGAAACCATACAAGCCAGAAGGGAGTAGGACCCCATCTTCAAACTTCATAAGCAGAATAATTCTCAGCCAAGGATTTTATATCCCGCAAAACTAAGTTTCATAAATGAAGGAGAAATGAATTCCTTCACAGACAGGCAAACACTAAGGGAATTTGTCACCACTAGACCAGCTCTACAAGAAAAACTCAAAGAAGTTCTAAATACAGAAACAAAAAGTTAAAATACACCAGTAGAAAAATGCCAGAAATCATAAAACACCAACACAACAGAGAAAATAAATCAATAAAGCAACCAGATAACAACCAGTATAATGAATAGAATAGTACCTTACATATCATTAACTCTGAATATAAATGGTCTCACTAAAAAGATGCAGACTGGCAGAATGGATAAGAAAACCCAACCCAACACATGCTGCCTTCAAGAGACCCACTTAACACACAAAGTCTCCTACAGACTTAAGGTAAAGGGGTGGGGGAAAATATTCCACACAAATGGAAAACAAAAATGAGCAGGAGTAGCCATTCTCATACCAGATAAAACAGACTTTAATAACAGTAAAAAAAGACAAAGATGGCTATTATGTAATGATACAGGGTTCAATTCAATGAGAAAAGACACAACAAATTAAAATATATATGTGCCCAACACCAGAACCCCCAGTTTTATAAAACAAATTCTATCAGACCTAAAAAAAAGGACAGACAGCAATACAATAATAGTGGAATACTTCAATGCTCCACTGACAGCAACAGACAGATAATCAAGGCAGAAAGTCAACAAAGAAACATTGGAGTTAAAGAGGACTCTAGAGGAAATGGAACTAACAAACATCTACAGAACATTCCATCTCAAAACTACAGAATACACATTTTTCTCATCAGCACATGGAACATTCTCCATGACAGACCATATGATAGGCCACAAATCAAGTCTCAATAATTTTTTCAAAAAATCAAAATCATATCAAGCACCATCTCAGACCACAGTGGAATAAAACTAGAAATTAACTCCAAGAAGAACTCATGAAACCAAACAAAGATATGGAATTTAAACAATTTGCTCCCAAATGATCTTTGGGTCAACAATGAAATCAAGAAGGAAATTTAAAAATTCCTTGAAACAAATGATAATAATGAAACAAGTTGTCAAAAACCTCTGGGATACAGCCAAAGCTGTGGTCAGAGGAAAATGTATAGTGCTTAAGGCCTACATTAATAAGATTGAAAGATCACATATTGACAACCTAACATCACACCTCAAGAAACTAGAAAAACATGAACAAACCAAACCCAAAGCTAGCAGAAGAAAAGAAATAACAAGTATCAGAACAGAACTAAGTAAAATCAAATTTTTTAAAAAATACAAAGGATCAATGAAACAAAAAGTTGGTTCTGTGAAATGATAAAATTAATAGATCACTAGTTAGATTAATTAAGATATGGAGAAATAAGCTCAATCAGAAATGAAAAAGGAGACATCACTATTGATAAGAAGGAAATTCACAAGATCATCCAATACTATTATAAACACTTCTAATGCAAACTGGACAATCTAAAGAAAATGGATAAATTATTGGAAACATACAACCCCCAACCCTGAATCAGGAAAAAACAGAAACCTTGAACAGACCAATAACAAGTAACGAAATTGAAACAGTAATTAGAAGTCTCCCAACAAAAAAAAAGTCCAGGCTGACAGACTCACAATTGAATTCTATCAGACTTTCAAAGAACTAGCACAAATTTTACTGAAGCTATCCCACAAGACTGAAGAGGAGGGAATCCTCTCTAACTCATTCTACAAGGCCAGTATCACTCTGATATCGAAGCCAGGAAAAGACACAATACCCCTTAGGAAGATAGACACAAAAATCCTCAACAAAATATTAGCAAACCAAATTCAACAGCACAAAATTACAATAATAATAATAATAATATACCATGACCAATTGGGTTTTATCCCAGGGATGCAGGGGTGATTTACCACACACAAGTCAATAAAAGTAAATCACTACATAAACAGAATGAAAAACAAAAATCATATGATCATTTCAATTGACACAGAAAAAACATTTGATAAAATCTAGCATCCCTTCATGACAAAAACCCTCAGGCAAATCGGCATAGAAGGAACATTCCTCAAAATAATAAAAGCTAAACATGAAAAACCTACAGCCAATGTCATCCTGAATGGAAAAGAAGAAATCAAATTATATCTGTGTGCTGACAATATAATTGTATACCCAGAGAATTCTAAAGGCTCCTCCAAAAGATTCCTGGACTTGATAAATGAATTTGGTACAAAACCAACACACAAATCAGTAGCACTGCTATATACCAATAGTGACCAAGCTGAGAATCAAATCAAGAACTCAATTCCATTTATGATAGCAGTCAAAAAGCTAAAATACCTAGGAATATATTTAACCAAGGAGGTGAAAGATCTCTACAAGGAGAACTACAAAACTCTGATTAAAGAAACTGCAGAGGACACAAACAAATGGAGAAACATCCCATGCTCATGGATTGGAAGAATCAAACTATTAAAATGGCCATATTACCAAAAAAAAAAACAAAAAAAACCCCAAAATAAAAAAAATAATAATTTGTAAAATTATTTCTACATTTATCATTTATTAAATTATTTATAATGGCATAACAACCATCTATGAATATTTATTTTTAGAAAATGATATACTGCTGATACAGAAGAGCACTACTTTACAAATCATGGGGTAAACCATACGACAAACTAGTTGACCATTCATTTGATAAATAATGATGAAGAAATTATTTGATGCTGATGATACTAAACTACCTGTGATTTATATTTAAAAAGCAAGAGTAGCAGCAATTTCAAAACACAAACAACTCGATACAAATAATAAGGCTTGGTGGATCAGCCTGTAATTCCAGCACTCTGGGAAGCTGAGACGAGTGGGTTGCCTGAGCCCAAGGGTTCAAGGCCAGTCCAGGCAACTTGGCGAGACCTCATCTCCACAATAAATAAAAAATTAGCCGGGTCTGGTAGGGCATACCTGTAGTTCCGGCTACTTTGAAGGCTAAGGCAGAAGGATCACCCGAGCCCAGCAAGTCAATGCTGGGGTGGCCGTGAGCATGTCACTGCACTCCAGCCTGGGCAACAGAGTGAGACTCCAACTCAAAAAAATAATGATAATAATAATAATAATAATAATAAACGGATTTTCCTGAAAAATTACAATAACTCCAACTATACTCACTGTTTACATGTAGCAGGAGTTTGTAGCACGCTAGTGTTGGACAGCATCCCGACTTCTTAGTAGCAAGCTGATCTGGCATCAACAGCATGTACAACGCTGTATACTCACTAAACTCAGTTCAGCTTCCCCTGGGTACACAGCTAAACCACAGCTCTTCACTGGTTGCACTGAGGTTAGGACATGGCTGAGCTACGGCCAGTGGGATGTACACGGAAGTAGCACACACGATGCTGGGCCTACCACACAGAAATGACCCTCCTGTCATCCTCCCCTTTACTCCTCTGCTGCACTGATCTTGGAGACAAATGTTAAATGGTGGCACCACAAGAAGGAAGAAGGCTGGATCCTGAGAGACTGCAGAGCTGAATAAAGGCACAGAGAAAAGCACCCATGTTTCCCATTGCCATTTCAGTGAACTGCTATGTGAAAAGTGAGCAATAAGCCACTGAGATCTGGGGTTGTTTATTACAGCTGATAACCTACACCAATCCAGAGTTCTTAATGAATTCCAGAATGTGCTATTTAGATTAAATATTAAATGTTAGTAATCCTTTAAAACTCAGGTTTTTGACAATGTTTTGTATATAAAAATACATACATTTGCCTTTATGAATCTGTTTTCAGTCTATCAGAAAGACCTTCACAGCCTACACTAGGCAGGAAATAGGTGACTAATGAAAAGAAAGTAGCATTTTAGGAAACTGGTCTGCAATACTGTGCTCATTTATTCAAAATTTCTAACACCTACTATCTACCAAGCATCATGCTGGAGATTAAGGTCAAAAAGATGAATGAAATGCAGGCCCTGCCCTCAAATTGTTCATGGTAGTAGGAGAGAAAAATGACTAAGCTATTAGTGAATAATGCCATGCCCATATAAGACTTATGTAAGAAAACTCTGCAGCACAGGGAACAACTAACTCTCCTTAGAAAAGTAGGAAAAAGAAGTGGGAGCACGCGAGCCTCAAATTAGTAACTTTGGGGAAAAGTGTCTTAAAGAGCCCTACTCTTTGTTGAAGTAACCCCATATTTATCAGTTTTATGTAGAATGATGCGACCTATTCCAAGAAATATGAGTAAAATGGAGTATCTTCTGTGATTTCCAAAGTGATTTCTTCAGGTGGACTTCACTAACACTAGGGACTAAAGCCTCTAACTTTAAGTGTTCCTTAGTACATTCAAAATTTTTTGGCATAAAGAAAATTCTCCAGTTTTAATCATATATATTATTTACTCAGAAGGTAACAATACAGTTCCTACATACCTGCAATCACAGACGAGTCAGTTCACTAACCAAGATAAAAACCCAATTCCATAGCTATGTATTTTGCCCTTAACTTTGTTCAGCATTCTCAAAAACACTGGTCACAAGAGTCCAGGAAACTTTCTGTAAATAGATCTCTTTAGCACTCCTGAAAAAAAAAGTTAGCACATGTCCTAGAGTTGTGAGTCTATAGCTTCAAAAGTGCATTTAGTTTGGATGTTAATGTGAGAAATTTAAAATGTCCCAAATAACTGAGGGATAACAATGGAAAGATAAATAAGAATATACCATTACATAAAGACGACGCTATCTTGACACCATCCTACCAAATTCCATAAGGTAAAGGTGCTTGCCAAAAAATGTGAACTGCACCCCCTTCCTAGGTCTATTTATACTCAATCCTTCTTTTTCATACTATTAACCAGAGCTATCTCTTCCTTACAAATGATTTACACTTACCAGAAAGATGGTTTGTAACACAAAAAAGAGTAGCTTTCTAGGAATCTACAAATGTTCTGTCTTCACATCTAGCATCTCATAAATATGAAGAAAAAGTCGTAAAACTAAAAACAACTACTTTTTTACATACTTGCAATTATTTTATACATGTATCATGAAATAATTCTAATTTTAATGGACACAGCCATTAATAATAAAGTAACTGAAAACAAAACCTCAATCTATAAAATGCCACTACTTTTAAAACCCATTCCAGTTCGTGACAGTCCAAGTATAAGGTAATTAAAGATTTAAGGGTACTTATTTTTCCAAATGCTGCCATAATCACAAAACATTTTCCTACCATTTCCCATTTTCTTGCTTTTCTTTGACTCTAAAATTAGCTAAATTGCCCAATCTCCAAGTTATCTCAGACAGTTGTTTCTAACAACTTCTGGAAAAAAGTTCAGTGAAAGGGAAGAACGCAGATATATTTCTGTTTACCCCTATAATTTGAGATTTAATGCAATATGTGAAGTACACTATGTAAAATACCAAAATACTTTAGAATGGCATATCAAAACTACAAACTCTTCAATCAAATATTGACACCACATAACAGCAGTCATCATTTATGGGTTCCTTATTTGGAAACTGACTTTGTACTATATACTTTTTTATCATTTATCCTCACTGACTCCTACCAAGTAGGATTATTTTTCTTATTCCAAAGATGGAGATGCTGAGGTTTATAAAGGTCATAACATTTATAAGCCGGGACTCCCATCCATATCTGTATACTCTACATTACTGCCTTGAGGAAAAACTGTTACATGGCAAGCAATCTACCATGTTCTTCCAAGATAATTACAGTCATCCCTCGGTATCCACAGGTGACTGGTTTCAGGACACCCCACAGATAACAAAATTCCTTATATAAAATGTTGTATTTGCACCTATTGTTTCTTAATTCTTATTTTTATTGTTGTATTGTGTTTTTTTAATATTTTCCATCTATAGATGGTTGAATCAAAAAAACGCAGAATCTGCAGATACAGAAAGCTGACTACCCTTAAGTTTTCAATAAACTCATCTTATTCTTTGCTTGAGGTTTCCTTAATCAGCTATCCCACTGTTTGCTTCTGTAGAATCCATAATCAGTAGTTCCAACTTCTACTAAGAAATAAGAAAAGTACCATAATATACATAGCTGAGAATTCACAGTTTGAAAATCTAAACTTTATCATGAATACTTATTTCTATGACTATAAATCATCATATAGATCCCTTTGATGTATTTATAGTACCAATTTATAGTACCATGGTGTATTTATAGTACCTATAGGTCACTGAATTTCAGAAAACAAACATTCACAAATAAAAAGTCATTTAATAAGGATAGTTAACATCTATTGTGAAAATCATTAATACTTAAAGCTAGTATTTCTCAAATAGCCAATGGGCTGCTACTAGTCCTCTCCAGATAGCCCATGAACTAATCCCCAGGAAATATCTAGAAACACATCACCTAAATTTCTGTCTTGAATTAACACCCACTGGTGATTCACTCTCCCCATGTCTCACCAAAAGTCATGTAGTTTTCTTCATAAGTTTCAGTGAGTTTCTGGCTCACATAAGTAGATGTAGACTAGCGTCCGAAATAAGAATAAGAATTTTTTCCATTCTAAGATAAAAATTTCAATTCCAAAGATGTATGCAACATTGGCTCTTGTAATTAATTATAAAAATTAAGAAATGTTTTCAAGTACAATAAAAGGACTTAAAATAGTCACATATTCAAATACTTGACACTTTCAAATACAAGATTTCCCCAAATAGCATAATTTCCCCCATATTGAGCTTACCTTGAAGACGGCATTATATTTGAAGCCCTGAATTTTGCTGTAAATGGATTAGTTGACTCGTAATCAAAATAGTCCTGACGATTTTCACTAAATGCATTAGGTGATTTCAAGTCACAAGGGCTATCAGAACCCCCATTGTTAAGTTTATCAGATCTTCTGCTATCTTTTTTTCCAGTCACTCTTTCAAACAGGCTCACTTTCTCCCTTTTCTCTCTTTTATTTTCCTTCCTTACTTCAACTGATTTTGAAAATAAATTTATGCTGCTGTCCCATGATTCACTGCTTTCTTCAAATGGATTTTTCTTTCTTGGCAGTGTTGCAAATTTTTGGGGTAATGAAGCAGTCACATTTGTAAATGGGTCATTTTGTCTTCCGAAAGACAATTCACCTTCATCCACAATGCTGACAGGTTGGTTCATTTTAGAAGTATCAAAGCTTAATGTTCTTCTGTGTGGAGATTTGAGACTTCCTACAATTTTGTAGTTAGCACATAATCAGTGACACATTACATCATACTACTTGACACATTCTGTATGCATTCTGCTGCTTTTAGAATGAGAGCAATTAGCTATTTAAAGTTATTAATCTTCAAAATAATCAAAGAAAGTAATCTTAAAATCTAAGGTGTGTCACTCTGAAGTATTTAGGCTAATAACAATTAGTGTATTGCTAGATAATTAGCAATTTATTCGGCTCACAATCACTTAAACTATAATGTTAAAACTAGAAGTTCTGCTTGGCACGATAATGCTTAAAATTCTCAAAGACCTTTTTTCATCATTAGCATTAAATTTATTTTCTTACTTCTGAACATAAAAGTTTTTTTCTAGGGATTTTATGATGAAATGAAATATTCAGTTATGCTCAGGCTTTTGAGACAGAAAAAACAGCAGTTAAAAAAAAAAAAAAAAAAGCAGCCAGGCCATGAAAGAAGACTGGGATTCACTTTATTATCATCTAATAATATAAATACAGATGGCTTAATAAACTTATCAATTATGGACATATATAACAATCAATCAATATTTGATAAATGACTAAATTTAGAAAATACTACCAAGAAGCTGCCATTTTATTTGCTAACTTTAAAAGTTAAACTTTAAAGACTAAAAGGGCAGTTTGGACCACAGAGGATACAATTAGAAAGCTGCCACTTACCACTCTCTGGAACTGCTACAAAGGAATCTATGTGGTGTCCTAGAAGATGTGTTTGACCTATGGTGCCAGTCTTCAGTTTCTCAGAAGACATATGGGACCCAGATAAATCGGACATCGAATGCGCCGACGAGAGTCGCTGAGGACCCAGAAGAAAAGGCTTTTTTGGTTTGGATTTCATCTGTATCTCACCACTTGAAAATTCAGTATTGGCATCAGGCATGTGAGTACTTGGAATGATTGCAGAAGATGTATCAGAAAATGTTCCATCATTTTTTCTACCTTTCATTTTATCTTTTAATTTTGCAAAAGGAGATCTTGTTTTGTCCTTCATTGATAAGTCAAACATACTTGCCGTCATATTGTTCCTCATAAATTGAATATTGACCTTTATCTCACCCCTATTTTTGGCTCTTTTTCCTTGTTTGGATTCTAATCTAAACCACCTTAAAAAAGAAGAAAAAAACAGGCTTTAATACATAATAAAGAGAAGATATTGAGCTTTGTTATATTCAAATAGCTTTTTAGGAAATGTATCAAGAAAATTTAAGCACTGAACGAAAATCTGTCAGCCAGAGTATTTCTGGTTTTACTCATTGTCTAATTTAAAAAACTGATCAATGTTTCTGTGATGTAGCATATACTGAAGAAATAGGTCTGTAACAATTTTGAAAAAGCTTTTAGATAACCTTTTCTTTCATGATTAGAAAATCACTCATCATCAACAATTCTTATCAATGATAGCTAATATGTTTCCATATAGGATAAGTGCTACTAATGGTCTAAGGACATTTTTAAACATAAAAGACATTGAGGCAGAGACTTTGAAAGAATTCATTAATACAAATTATTTTGAGGCACTATAAAATAATTACTCAAGACATTTTAATAAAATAATAAATATTTGGCCCCATCCCAAAATACGACTTATGTAAAAATATAAAAAGAATTTTGTTGACATTGGAGACCACTTCATATAGCTTACTAGCTGTTAAAACTGCATATGATATAATTTGGATTCATATAAAATAGATCAAAGTACTTCCTGAATAACATATGTAAAATAAGTAAAGTGTAAGAAGTGACAAATAATAACCCTGTGAAGAGCTCTCAAAGGAAAAAAAAAAATTTAGTGCTTTCTATTAGAATCTACTTACTTTACTAGCTAGTACTGCTGTGACAATCTCAAAAATTATTTTATAAATAGAGCCATATCTTATGCTTTTAGTCACTTCAATGTATTCCACTGCCCATATTTAAATGATGTTTAAGAAACAAGGTTTATTTTGGTATTATTTACAGTTTTTTTATCCATGAGAAATTATCTAGTTGTTGATGTCACAAGTGGTCATTCTACAAGGCAAACAGCCAGGAACTGCAAAATCAAACCTAGAAAAGAGTTTCTACGATGTTTTCACATTACTTAGCAATGAAGCATAATATCCATTCCTGCAGACAGGTTATTATTTAAATATAGCTCTAATCAAGTGTAACAAATTTTCTTAGCTACAAAGGAACTCTGATCTAATTTTATATTAGTTCTTTCTCTCATTGTTACCAACAGGATATGCCAGGAGAAGATTACACTTACAGTACATCAAGTGGAAGAGTGGTTCACAGGTCTTCCCAAGGACAGAGAACTGTCACCTAATATAAATACTAGCTACATCTTAGTAAGTAACACACAAGAGAAATATTCTCTTGATTACCTAAATTTGAAGCAATGCAATCAATTAAAGTATGGTTGCATCAAAACTAGTCATTTTTTTTTTTTTTTTACAACAGAAAGCATTAGCCTGAAACTCTAAACTGAGAAAACCCCTTATATGAGGCAAGTGGTAAAATCTGAAGAAACAGGGGCTAGAAATAAGAAATGACAGAAATAAATTCTGTGGAATAGAGAACCTTGAACAAAACTGAGCATTGAAAAACCTGGAAATAAAACAAGGTTATATATCCAGTTATTAACTCATAGTTTTGGAAAACAGAATCATTTTCAATAGGGGGAGAAACACCTGATGGACAGCATCACAGAAATACTCTGTAACATCTCAGGCTATATAGAAAATGGGTAAATACACTTCAAGAAACATACCAAAAACATGCAAACAAAAACAAGCATGTAGGATTTCTGTGTACATAACAAATCAAAGAAAATCTGAGAAAATAAATCAATAATCTCTAAAATGGAAGGGGGTGAAGGTAGTCAAAATTCATAGAATTTTAGAAATAATACCAAATAAATCATCTACTTTAACATCCTTATTTCATAGATGAGGAAATTGAGGCACAAAGAATGATACATAATGTCCCAATGTCAGATTAAAGCCAATAAGGAAAAAAATCTAAAGCTGATGAAAAACATCTGCAAAAAAATAATGTGATGAACCACATATGTTAATAGAATTAACCACATGGGTGGTACATACTGCAGGACACAGTATTTCATCAGGAGACATGAGAGCCAAAGAGGAAGGCGATGCAAATTTTTCTATTGCTGGAGTGTAAGCTCCTGGAAGGCAGTCGACCTACATAAATGTTTATTCAATTTTTATTTCTAGAACCATATTCTTAAAACAACCAAGCCACAATGTTTTACGTGTTTTTTTTTTTTGTTCTGGTTTTAAGTAGGGAACTCTAAAGCCCTGGGTAAGCTTTGAAGACTAAAGCAAGAATAAAAACTGTAAATACAGTATAACTTTAATTCCCCCTACCCAAAAAAACTGCAAAGAACTTTAACAAATGTACTAATAGAAAACACAGGAATCACAAACTTTAGCTGCTTTGTATTGAAACTGATACAATCGGTAAGTCTCAATGAAATCCTCAGGAATCTCTGGAGATAGCATTTATTTTCCCAGGCTTCAAAATGATAAAATGAAGACACAGCTTTTGGGGTTTACTGGATTAATGCTGATTTTTTCCACCTCTGGAATACTAGATTTAAACTGTATATGGCCTCTGTTCAATTTTTAGTGGGCACAGGTTCATGTTCAAAAACCACCACACATATGGTAACTATTCCCAAGCAATTGGTGCTGTGTGGTCAGAAACAGGATAAGATTGGCAGTAAGGGTGCCAGAGGCCAGGACGCAGGTGCACCGCAAGAAGCACACACAAGTCCTAAAATCTGCATGTGTCTGAGTCATATCTAACTCTAGGGTTTCTGATTGTTATTACTTTTCATGAGCACTAAAAAAAAAAAATCAACATCACCTACTTCTATTGTAAAAAAAAAATCAATGGATATTACATTATAGCATCAATGATTTTACCACTCTATTATTAAACATTGTATTATTTCTTTAAATCTCATGCCAGAACCAACCCAGACATCCACTAAAGGGGGAGACACAGAAGTTCTCTTTCCATGCCCACTTACAGGGTCTGGCTCAGGCCGTTTTTACCCTTTCCTTTAAAGAAAAAAAAAAACATTTATTTTCAAGGTATAAAAATAAGTAAAATAATAGTTTTAGCTGTCACACTTCTTTGCCTGTCATGACACAACTGGAAAACAAGCTGTAAATATATGTCTCCAGTGTCAAAAAGTAAAAAGCGTCACACCCAGCAGTTTCACAGGACTTTTAAATCAGCTGGTAGTCTTCATCTCTCATACCAGATTTCTAAAAAAGCACTTGGAAATATGTTGACAAGGTTTAGTAATGTGCAGAACATTAAATATCTTTCTTGCAATACACCGGTGGCTCAAGTCTGTCTTACGGTGCCACATGTACAGCTGTGCTAGAAAAGGAAGCCATTAAATATATTAAAAAACTAGAAATATTACCAATAAAGATACCTCATCAAATACATGGTCCCCATTTATCCACAAAGTAAGAAAATGTTAAGGGTTTAATAACATATGAAAATCACTTTGAAAGCAATAACATCACAAGCTCTGTTGATAATATTTAAAAGCATTTTCCCCAAAAAAGTTCTAATCAATTTTATATAGTACCAGTGGAGAATGTCTGTAGGGAGAGACTACAATATGAGCATTGCTCACACCAAATTTATTTTAACTGTGATGCTGCCAAAGACTAGGAGTAAAACAAGAAGAAACTTTAAAAGGTTATTTCATCATCAGAATCTTTGGATTCACTTTTGGGCCTACTTTGACTTAGAAAAAGCATGTTCTAGAGAAGGCCTTAAAAACATTATTCATTAATATTAAAAGCATTTTAAATACAGTAAGAAATTTGAAGCTGCAATATATTTAAAAGTTTACATTCAAAACACCTGATGTTATATACTGAGTGTCATCCAATATTGGCAATTCTAAGGAAATTATTTGGCCCATTTTTCATTTTAAATTCGATGAAGACCCCTTGGAGAAAACAGAATGCCACTTTTTAAGTATTAAATAACTTTGTCATTAAAATCATTGATACATATTCAAATTCACACTTTTAAAAAAACCTTTTTCTCTCCTTTTAAAATATTGTCATCTGTCCTCAATCAGTTTAAATATTTACCATTTTTTCTCTTGCATTCCTAGTATATCTTATCTCTCCACCCCTTTACTCTACATATACTAAATCTTAGGCAAAGTTGAACACAAACTAATTTAACACAAAACAAAAAATCCAATTAAGAGAAGCCTGCAAGCAGAAACACATAGAAAGAATAAGAGATTGTTGTAAAATGTAAGAAATTAACATGAACTTCAAGAAAATTATCACTATAAAAAAGTTTTTTAAAGTTTAGAAAAATTCAGTAATGACTGAAAGAAACACCACAACTATTTTGGAAATCTGAAGTCCTCTTATAAGCTCAACCTGTATTTTTGTCTCATTAATTTCATTAATCTGAATGTTCTCTCATCCTAGAAAAATTGTAAGTTTAAGGAAGGTGTAAGAATATCTAACTCTGAAAACATACTACTTTTTCAATTGAAGGCCATGTTTTCATGAAGATGTCATTAAATCACTTCATCAAACGAATGCATCATTGCCTCCAATCTTACAGCATTTCATATGGTCTAAACACGCTAACTTTGCAGAACTCTGAAGTACTACAACAGCTCTGATATATTGCAGATTCAAAGGACAATGTTAGTGTGCTCAAAGTTAAGGATGTTTGTACATACTTTTAAAACTTTTTTTTTCTTTCAACAGCTATAGACTCCCATCAAGATGTACTGACCCTGAAAATGGTTAAGCTAAAAAAAAAAAGGTTGTGTTGATAACGCTGAAATGAAATAGCAAGTTCTAAATCTGGTAATTTATCTTCTGACAGCTACAGAATTGAACATATATAAACATTACATTGACAGATTTAATTTTTCTGATTTCATGGCCAATTGTTATGTTTAAAGATCATAATACTTTATGTGTATGTTAAGTTCTGGTTGGTCAACACTTTAATCCAGTCCTCTTATACTAAAACAATGTTAATTTACTCCAAATCTAGTGCACAATATTCAATTATTTAACAGGTATTTGCCTCAAACAGAAATGAGATAACGGATCATTAATGACTCTATTTAAAAAAATGCTTCATCACAAGGGCTATTTTTACTTCAGAGTCATGCAAATATGGTGCTTAAAACTGGGATATATTTCAATCCAAAAACCAATGCCCCAAGTCCACGAATAATTTCCAAGAACAGAAACCCCATAAATAAGATAAAGTTAACCTCCCCAAAATTCAAAATGAATTACATAACTTACTCTGTTTTCCTTCTTTGTTTGTCCTCAAAGATGTCATTGAGATTGATTGCCACCTGCCCTAAAAACTTATCCAGACCCACCAGGGACCTGTGCATAACTATGAGGAAAAGAACGTATTTCTCTGGATTCCCCTGCATTAGCAACCCAGGTAGCTCAAAAGAGGCCTCCTCCTTCCAGACTGGTTCAAGGGTTTTCTCAGCTACAGAGGTGGAGTACTTTTCCTTGCCCAGCTGAATTATAGTGTATGTGTCATTGGTGCCACTTTTGCCTTTTGGCTTCAGATCTTTGGCCTGGAGCACTGTGACCTGCACGTGGGTCGGAAACCACTTTTGGGCTTGCTCGGACAACATCATTGTCTTTTTTCACTGCACGGGGTTCACCAGCACAGCCAGTGCCCCTCCCGAAGGGAGCGCCTAATTCCTTAATCACTGCATCCTAAGGGCACTTAGCGGAGACGGGCAGGCCGTGGGCTGCCCGACCTCCCTAGGGCTGATGTCCAAACGCCTCGCGGCGGCAGCCCAGGTGCAAGGCAGCTCTAGGGGTCCCCTTTGCTCCGGAGAATCACGGGGGCCCACCATCACCTGGCCGCGCCGTCCGGGCCTGCGCGCGGACCTCCGCGCCTCGCGTCTCCACCTTCCCGCGGCGCCGGCCCCGGGACGGCCCTCGGCGGCGGGCGGCGGGCGGCTCCCCGGCCTGCGGCAGGTGAGGCCTGGCCAGCGGGGCCCGGACGCAGGGCTGCGGAGGCGGGAGGGGATCCTCCGTCCCGAGTCCGCACCCCCGGCCTCCGCCCGCCTCCTTGCGGCCGGGCCGCCTCCGCCTCCTCCGCGCCTGCCGCCCGCCCCGCGTTCGGCTGCCGGCCTGGCCCGGCTCCTCCTCCCGACCCCGGTAATACGAACCGCCGGCGGCTCGCGCGGCCTCGCTCCCTCTCGCCAGCCTCTCCCTCCTCCTCCTCTCCGCCTCCTCCCCCTCGCCCTCGCCCTCGCCTCGCTCCTCCTCTCAGGCGGGGTCGGGTCGCCCGGGGGTGGAGCGGGGCTAGGGCGGGGGACGCGGCCGCCCAGGCGCCGGCGGGACGCAAGGCAGGCCGCGGGCCGCAGGCGGCAGGCGCGGGGCTCGGCCCGGCCCGGCCGGCGGCTCCTAGCGCCCGGCGGGTGGCAGCGGCGGCACTTCCGGGTTGGCCTTCTCCATGTTGAGCCCGGGAACGCAAGGGGGCGGGGCCTCGGGGTCAGGGGTCAGCGCCTCCCTGGTTGCCGTGGCGACTGGGGCGCGTAGCGCCGACGCTGCGTCCCGGGGTTCCCTGCAGGTAGTTGCTCGCAGCTGCTGTGCCGGACCGGGTTCTGGGTCCTGGGGAGTTTGCGGGCTTGCGAAAACCGGCAGGGAGCCTTGAGGAGAGCTGGGAACTGCTCTCGAGAGGGGTTCATCAAGGCCCTGGACGCTGCCCTCATGAGGGAGAGACCCGGTTTCCGTCTCTGAAGGAGAGGAGTCTGTCTTAGCAGTGCCCTGGATGCCCAGTGCCTGGCATGGAGCCGGGGTTCGATAAACGGTGGCGGAGTGAATCACTCTTCACTGATCGAAAGCAAACTCTCCTCCAGCGCCTTGTCCACTCTTTTCTTTTTGAAAGAAGTCCTTCAGTTGACTGAAAATGAAATCCCTCACCCAGACAAAGGGAAAGAGGGAAGCAGATAAAGGATTTCAAAACTCGCACAGGGATTAGTAAGATTCTTGGGAGGCACTGGGCTGTCGTCAGACCTGGTTTCCGCCCCACCGCTACCATTATCAGTCTGTGTGACCTTGTTCATGTCATTTCACCTCCCGAGCCTCAGTTTCTTCCCCCAATAAAACTGAGGTCACCATCATGCCTAAGACTCCATCGTGACTCTATGGGCTCCATGTCAAGAGCACTCTCCTGGGCACTCAGTCTGACAAACTGTCCAGATCATATGGAGCCCATGCCTCAAGCATGGGTTGGAAGTATTATAAGATAATACATGTACTTTTCGTAGCACAATGTGGCACGTAATTCCAAGTCTCCCTATTCCCCCCTATTTCTCAACTACAAGAGACACTTATAGACTACCTCTGTTGTGTTAATTCTGCGCATGTCTTACTTTTCCAAGGAACTTCTCCGTCTTTGGACTGGCTTGTGTATTATGCAGTCCCTTCATAGTGTCTAGCATGTGGTAGACACTCTATTGCATGACTTAATGCCTTTTCTCCTTTTATAAGACTTATTTTGAGAGTAAAGCAATATGATAGATGTAAATGCATTCTTCAACCTAAAATGGCCATAAAAGTGTAAAGTATCGTGTTTATTATTTTCAAGCAAAGTTTAATACTTCTCTATTCGAGGCAGAATTTTCCATCCCTGAGAGACAGTGTATGAAAAGGCCATGTGTGGAAAGCAGAGCATAATCATCATACTACGAATATAGCATCTGGATCCCAGAGTGCATAGTTGTCAACTTTAAAGAAAAATATTCTTAGGGATTTTTACAGAGTACATTGGAACAGTCAATGGTGGAATTTCACCAGGATCTCTAGGGAGAAATAATTTGACACCTGAAACTTACAAAAACAAAATAAGCATCATGAAATCAAATTTAATTAAGAATTTTTGTAAGTTGCATTTTTAGAAGACTTCGTGTCTCTATTAAAGGTTGTAATTAAATAAACAATAGGCAATTAATTATAATAGTGGATGTGTGTTTCTAAAGAGCTTAAATTGTTTGGTAAGCTTTATTAATGATTATAAACTTGTTTACAAGTATCGTTTCACTCATCTCTGAAATATAGCCATCTCTAGGGTGGAAGTTGGCAGCAGTAGTTCACAGCAACGCAATAACACACTCCAACACAATTCAGAGAATACTCTAAAGGCAAGAGCTGAACAACTGGAATTACTAACCTCTCTTCCTGTAGCTCCTAAATTTCTTTTGGGTTTCCCCCAAACCTGGCTAGAGCCAAGATTGTTTACTAACTGGTGAGATCAAAAGTTATGACTTAATATTTTTAAGGCAGAATAAGAAAATGACACATTTTTGCCCTTGGGGAAAGTAAATAAACAAACCAAGTGAGCTAAATAGAATCTGGAATTGCATTCTAAAAAGAAAATTATTTCCTATAGTGTTTCTTTTTTGATTGTATTAAGAAAATAAAAACATGACAGTTGAGTCAAATATATGGTGGTCTCACAGTGAAAAATAATGACAATTACATAAGATCTGGGATCAAAGTGGTTTTACCAAAATGTTTATTATCTTACAGTTTTAAAAATGCTTTTTCCTAATTCTAACATATACATGTACAATAATATAAAAAGGAAAGAAGGATTGCGTGTGTAAGGACAACATACCAAAATTGAAGAGAGTTTCTCTCTCTTTAAATTATCCTGTGACTAACAATATATCCGGAAATGTTTGGTACAATTCCAAAATCAAGGCCTTGGGAAAATAATGTGTTTTATAGGAGGAAAAGGCTAAAAATTATACTCTTAAACTGTTACAATGCCTGCAGCAATAAATAACAATAATTTGACCATAAAATTTTAAAAGTCTATATTTATTCCTTAAGAGTGAAGGATTTTACAGGTGAAAATATTTACTAAGTGCTACACTTTTCAGTTAAGTTCCATGAGGAGACTTATTCCAAGCTTTGTGCGAGATTTTTTTTTTCCTTTGGGCACCAACAGCTCTAAAATCATGTCTTGGAAATCTGTCGTAGAACATGTAGAACTCATTTAAATAGCCCACTGGGTCAAGAGTGTGAATGTTCCCATATACATTATATAATGGATATTATTTTTCAGATGGCGATTCAGAAACATAAGGGCAGCACAAAGCTTTCCCAAGGTGTCATTACAATATTCAGACTTCAGATATATACCCCAAATATATAAACAACTGAAATATATAAAATTCATGTACATATGACAGAGTCCTAGAGTTATGTTATAGATAACACATAGATAGATTGATCTCCATGCAACCAGTCACAAATAAAAGCATATTTGGCAAATTGATTTAAAATTAGTATTTGGGGGTTTTGGTGATTGTTTTGTTTTGTTTTCATCACTGAGCTGATTAATTTGTCTTCTGGGATTGGGCAGTGTATGAACACAGTTTGTGATGCACGAGAAGCAGAGTGGTATGCACTGCAAAGAGCTCTACTCAGCAGCATGGGTCTTAATCCCAGGCCTGCCTATTACTAGCTACATCTCTTTAGGGAAGTAATTTTTCTTTTATAGGCCATCTGTAAAACAAGAGTCTATTATAGCAGCCACCAAAGCCTCCTCTAACATTTAATAATTCTGAGTAGTACATCCACAACACAAAGAAGCAAATTGCATTATAATTATCTAATTGAATTTAGTCAATATACTAAAGCAGATTTCCTTTTTATGTAACTTATTAATAAAGGATCCTCTAATTCAGGAGAAAAGAAAATATTCTTCAAGATGTCGTGAAAGCTGTCTCTCCCAAATGAAAGTAATTAATGATCACAGAAAGGAAATAAATGTTTTATTAATAGGCCCTGCATGAGGAAATTGACACCAACGGCTCAAGATTTGGAATAAATTACATATAAGTGCAAGTAGTTTTGAAAAGCCTCAAACTTTTCACTTGTAACAAATATAACTTCTATTTGTAGCTTTTTTGAACCATGAAGACATGCTGAGGATGACAAAATATATATTTGCACATAAGAATATTTTATGTGAATGTCTTTTAATTTTCTTCTCATAGTATCATACTATTCTATTGTATAATTTTTGTTCCCACAACAAAATCAATGCATATTAATGTATAGAACATGAATTTATTTACCTTAACTGTTATATGGTATCAGATGAGATGAATAAGCCCCATTTGACCGTTTCTCCTTCAAAAGGACATTTAAGTTGTTTCTAGTTTTTCAATTATGATAAACAATGCTGTATTGAACATCCATACGTATCTCCTATGCACATGCACAGGGACTTTTTTTTTAAACCATACCTCATTTTGACAAGTGACAATGAAATTACTGGGAGTTTGTGAGTGATAGTGTGGAAAACCCAAGGACCTGAGCCTTAGAAGACCTGAGTTATAATCTTGGTTCAAACTAAGGAGTTATAAACCTGGCAAGTCATAGTCTGCCTGTGCCTTAGAGACTCCTTCCAGCTCCAGAATTCTCAAAGTCCTTTTATTAACTGAGAAGCAGAGATTATTGGTAATGGAAGAAGATTTTGTGACTACTTGAGTATCTATCTGTCTTCAAACTTCAATTTTCTCATCATCATGAGTCTTTCTGAAATCTTCCAGAACGTTGCTACTTGTATGGATTTAGGTAGAGGTTAACAAGGACTAAGAATTTGGTTATTCCTGAAAGAAATGATTGTCAGAGTTAAGTAGACTTGTCTTTGTACTTTGTAACATCTGTTAATTTTTTTTCTATTCAGTTAAAATACAATATGGGATTTTTAAAAAATAATAAGAGTTTCAAATATAATATTTCTGGAATATTCTGGAACCTATAACATTTCTGAAATAATATTTATGGAAATTTATTCATTTAGAGAGCATTAAACTGGTGGGCAGCTGGCAAAAATGTTTGGTGGTGGTGTTTTTTTACCCCCTACATGAGATCTAGTACTCTTTTCCTTTCTATTTAGTTTATCTATGTTAAAGAAAGTAAAGAACTTTTAAAGTTTTTGTTACATTTGTTATATTGTGTATTTGATATAAAGCCCAGGGAGGAATGTGGCATTTTGAGGGATAGATCCAACTCTTCTTCTTCCAGGACCAGATTTCCCCTAAAGCAATTTACAACTGACCCAAACAATGTTTTAGTTGCTCTAAATATCTGATAATAAAAGTATTTTTGTGTTAGAACTATGTGCTTATCTCTTATGTGTTCTGGGTTAGGTCACCTTCAGAGCACCTATAGGTTGTAATATAGGGAAGGACTGTTGTATGTATTATAATAATTTTCTATTTATTGGAATAATCATGGGTGATCTGCATAACCAAAATGAAGCATAGTACTCTTCTTCCAGAAAAAGCAAGTTTTAAAGGTTTTTATCTCCAAACTTAGATCTCAAATTACCCAGAATGACTTTCCAATAAATCAATAAGCAACTGTGTTTTCCTAGGGTTGTTTATCAAGTTACAATTTGTGCCTATAACTGTGTTCTTGGAGGCAGAGATTTAAATAAAAATTAGGGAAGTTTTTCCAAAAAATCCTGTTCCAAGTGTGAAGTATGTTGCGTGAATTTCTAAGGTAAAATTTTTAATTTGTAATTTTGAGGATTTTTGTTTTTCTCTTCTATCTACACTTGGACAGTGGAGAGAAATAAAGCAAGTTAGCTTTGCAAATGCAAAGTCTTGTGTATTAGGCACTTCAAAAATCAAGGGCTTATAATATTTTCTAAGCCAGGCTCTACTTCAGAGTTGCTTGGTTAGAGACACTTACTCAACTGCTCTTGAGTATTCAACCTGTGATAGGTTTTGTCCCTTGGGCACTACCTACCAATAACTACCTTAGGCAAACTATGTAAACCCTCTAAATTTAGGTTTTGTCCGGTGAAAAGTGGATTGTTGGGAAGATTAAATAAGGGGACAGGGCTTGGCACATAGCAAGTGCTCAAAAGATGCTTGTTGCTGTTGGCTTAATTTTTATGCGATGTTCTTTCTCTTTCTAACTGCTTTCCTCCTATCCGAAGACAAAGACTAGACACCAGTTGTTCTAGGCTGTTCCTCATCAAGTAATTAAGAGTCCTGAGTTGCAGCAAGTGCCCCTCTAGCACAGCCAAGGAAAGCCAGCAAATGGAGTCATTGAGTTATTTTTGTTTTGAGCCAAACCCAACATTATTGGAACTTCTTTCTCTAAACAATAGTAAAAATAAAATAAACCCTAACAATATTTTAAACCTTCTTTTAAAATTTAATAATGATCTTCTAAGTATCATTTTAACAGCTTTATAAGAATCATATTCTTTTTTTTTTTTTTTTTTTTTTAGTTGGAGTCTGTCGCCCAGACTGGAGTGCAGTGGCCGCTCCCGGCCACTGCAGCCTCGACCTGCTGGGCTCTGGTGATCCTTCCGCCTCAGCCTTCCAAGTAGCCGGAATTACAGGCATGTGCTACCACACCCAGCTGATTTTTTGATTTATTGTAGAGATGAGGTCTCGCCAAGTTGCCCAGGCGGGTCTCGAACCCGCGGCTCAGGCAATCCACTCACCTCAGCCTCCCAAAGCGCGGGATTACAGGCTGAGCCACCGAGCCCGGCTTAATCATATTCTTGAGTTGAATTATATACCTTCTAGCTCTGTAAATGTAGAATTGGAAATGCAAGTAATAAATCATATACCAGATAATATTTGATCAGATTTTCACTTAGGAGAGAATTGTGATGAATTTAAAAATAAAAATATGACATTTTTTGGTAAACCTTGTGGCTTTCTGCTACCCAGTGTTTTCTAACTCCTGTTTGCTATTTTGATTTTAAGTCTGTTATCTCTGTTTTGATAATAGCTAACATTTGCTGATTACTTACCTATGTTACGTTTATTAGCAGCACAGTCTCATTTAATTTGAAAGAGATAAGGCTATAGCCAACACAAACATCACCACTTGTTTTTCTATCTCATTACAAAGACTGAAGAGAGGTCATAGAATGAGGAGGAACTCTCTTTAGTCATTGCTCACAACAGGACATGGCAGGACACTTGAAAAGCAGATCCTTCATATCCTTTGAACAACTCTTGTACTTCAATTGACTTTAAGCATTATCAGAGCATCCTTGACATGATGACAGGGACTAACACCACTTTAGTGAAAGCACAGAGACAAGCAAAAGGTGATCTCTTTTGCAACCCATGGCATACTCAGGTAAGCAGCAGTCTATGCTGTTGTGTTTGGCATCCATAAAATGTAGAGAAACTGGAATATATTAACAAACTCTCTATATAGAACATCATTCTGACATCACCCAAGGTCAAAATGCTAATAGCGTGTTGGGTTTTCATTCAGGAGACCAATGGTTTACACACTAACTCAACCTACATTAGACATTTGCTGGAAAGCAAAACAAAATTATGTGAAAACACTTTGTAAACTGTAAATAATTTTACAAACATTAAATTCTATCATGGTTTTAGGCTTGTATCTATTAAGCGCATACCTATTAGCATCTATACTTTTTCCTCTAACATCAAAGTTTGCTTAAAATGACAAGAGTGGAACAGCTTTAAAAGCAAGAAGGTTCTAGTCTACCATCATTTAAATTATGTTAAATCCAACTAAACTTTTTAAGGTAAGGAGCATGTGAAGGATAAATAAGAACTTGATAGCCATGTAGACCAATATATATCATGGGCCAAACTGAGTATTGCCGAACAGACAGAATATACTGTATTAAAACAAACTAAATTTAAACTTATTGTAGAATCACAAACCCAGTGCCTTCTTAGAAAAACATGCCTTAACAAGTTAATATTGTTGTAAGGTTGATAATGTTTCTCATTCCTAGTCATTGCTGTTCCCCTTGTCACCTTCCTCCTAGTTTCAGGCAGCCGCTAGAAGAGCCAGCCTTACTGCTCCAGAGAAGAGAGGCCAAAGGATACCAAAGAGTCCATTCTCACCCTTCCCATTTCAAAGTAGACAATAGGGTCAGAGAGAACAAAAGCCAAAGTTTACATCTTAAAGAAAGAATTTGGGAAGAATTCAGTTGATGACAGAGCTAGACTTGACCAAGATTTAACTAGACAGAATGAGGAATAGGAAGCCCTGTACAGAAGATAAGATGGTTGGACAGGTGGAATGTCTTTAAGACCTTTCCACTCTTCTCCCTGCTTGTTGAAGATGAGAATTGGGCAAATTACTGATAGAGTCTCTGGATACCTTTTGACACCCAAAAGTAGATGTCACTTGTATTTTGTTTTCCAAGAGGGACTTTGAAAGTGAGGAAGTCCTAGAGCTCCCTTATCTCATGCACTATGTTGGCTTGAAGCACTAACAGTAGCAGTGGAATAGCAGGACAGGGGAACGAACTCTAGGCAGAGAAGGTCTGTGGCAACCCCCGATCCTCATGTCATCAGAGAGATAGCCGAGAATCCCTGAGAATTTTATCTTCCCCTGAAAGGTATAAAAATGATTGCGAGAGGACTGATAGACTCATAGGGCCCTTCAGATCAGGTTTGGGAAGATTCAGAGTGTGTGGTTCCAGGACCAGGAACTGGCCATGGTGGGATCCACACTCATTACTTCATGCAATTCTGTGTTAATGGGAATAGATGCTGACAACCATAACTAGGTCCAACTGAGCTTCTCCTCAAGGCCTCAACCTTAGTCTAGCCCTTAAAACTTAGTTTATGTCCCAGAAAAAAAAAAAAGGATAGAGAGATGAAAATTCTTACCTAACTCAATTTAAAACCTGAAATGATTTATTTTATACAGCTATGACATTTTCGTGGTAGATTTTGACAAGAGTAGAAAGAAGAGAATCGAAATAGAGATTATGCTGAGTTATATGTCTGGCCTATCAACTGAGTACGTGGCCTAAAACATTGTGCCTGCTACAAGGAATAATACGTTGTAAGCAGAGTGGGGTGATAACCAGACCCCAGGCTGGAGGGACATTCTATGATGTGATAAGATTGTGTTGGGTCACCTATTTTATTAGCTTGTGGTGATACATTAGGACTAAATATTATAAATATATTAACATAAACCTGAAGTGATATTTTTAGAGAACTTAGCCCTAAAATTTAAGATCATTTTGGGTGACCTACTAAGTGTTAAATAGGGAAAAGATGTAGGGTCTTGGTTGATTCTAACCGTAGTGAAAATTGATATTGTGGAGCAGCAGGTTACAAAATTAATGCAAATTTGGGATGCACTAATAGACATATAGTTCATGAAAGTGCCACAATACTTGCCTTGCCTCTCCTGTCCCATTACAGTTCCTGTCTGTGCTCTCATTTGAGAACACAGGTAATTGATCTTACCCCTTCTTGTATTCTGAAGGATTTTGGAACTGCCATATTTCTTCTTCCTCCTGCATCCTCAATTGTTTTCTTCTCTGCTGGGTCAATCTCATCAATATACAAATATTCTCTAATATTTCTTATATTAAAAAAAGAAAAAAAAAACTTTCTTGATCATACACTCCCACAGCCATTCCAGCGACCTCTCTGTCTTTTTGGAGCAAAACTTCTTGACTGAAAGACTTGTCCTTACTTGTTTTCTCTTTCTGCTGTTTTTCTCTTGAACATACGCCAATCAAATTTTTGTCTTTACCACTCTATACCTACACATTACCAGGGTCAATTTTTATTCTTTGTCTTGGCCAGTTAGCAGCACTTGATACATTTGATCACCTTTTTTTTTAAGCTGTTAGGTAAAATAAATGTTTAGATTTATAAAGCAAAGATATCTTAGAAGAACTCCAGGGTTCAGAGCGATGGCCCACTCTATTGAAATATTTGTGTATTATAGTCTAGTGTCATTATGATATATGATGGTAAGTAATGAAGACTCAAACAAAGAGCTGGTTTATTGTGCTTATGTCTTATATTTTTTTCAATTATATTTAAAATATATTTTATTATATATTCATGAGGTGCATATACTATAAAATGCATTGAGTAACTTGAATGAGTTGATTCTTTAAAAAGCATGATCACTAAAGAACATTCTTTCTTTTCCTCTTTTAATTTTTATTTTAAATTGTGGAGTACAATTCAGGGCTAGGTATACAAATATGCACCATGCAGGTACCCTTATTGATGAAGTGTGCCCCCACTTCCACAGGCAGATATCTACTACTGTCATTCCCACCTCCCCATTCCCCCAGCCCCCCTCCCCCCAGTTTTCCTTCACTTTCAATTCATTTCTTATAGTAATATGAAGGTCCACTTAACTCTCAGTGAGAACATGTGACACTCAGCTCTTTGTTTTTGTGAGAGATCACTCAGTATTATAGACTAATTCCATCCAGGTTGCTGCGAAGTTAATGATTTTGTTCTTCTTTATGGCTGCGTAGTATTCCATTGTGTATAGGTACCACATTTCTTTTATCCAGTCCTCTTTTGATGGGCAGCACAGTTGGTTCCATGATCTTGCTATTGTGAATAATGCTGCGATAAACATACATGTGCAAGTATCTTTTTCATAGAGTGACCTGAGTTCTTCCGGGTATATTTCCAGTGGGGGGATCATGGGGTCATATGGAAGGTCAATTTTTAGAACCTTTAGGAATCCCCACACTGATTTCCAAAGAGGCTGAACTAGTTTGCAGTCCCACCAACAGTGTAGAAGTGTTCCCTTTTCACTACATTCTCTCCAGTAGCTGTTATTTTTTGGGTTATTGATGCTGGCCATTCTGACTAGAGTTAGGTAGTATCTCAATGTAGTTTTAATTTGCATCTCCTTGATGACTAGTGAGGCTGAACATTTTTCATATATCTGTTGGCTGCTTTTATATTCTTTTGAGAAGTGTCTATTCATATCTTTAGCCCACTTTGTAATAGGCTTTGTTTTTTCCTTTTCAGCATGTTTGAGTTCCTTGTAGGTCCTTGATGTTAGGCCTTTGTCAGACATGGAGTTGGAAAATATTTTTTCCCAGTCTGTAGGCTATTTCCCAGCTCTCTTGATGGTTTCTTTGGCTTTGCAGAAGCTTGTCAGTTTAATGAGGTCCTACTTGTCCATCTTATCTCTTATGGCCTGGGCACTTCGGATTTTGATCAGGAATTGGTTGCCAGTTCCAACTTCCATAAAGGCGTCTCCTCATTTTCTAAGGTTCTTACAGTTAGAGGTTTTACATTTAGGTCGGTGATCCATTTACAGTTAATTTTTGTGAATGGGGATAGGTAGACCTTTACAATGAAAACTACAAAACACTGCCCAAAGAAATCAAAGATGATGCAAACAAATGGAAAAATATTCCATGCTCATGGATTGGAAGAATCAACATTGTTAAGATGTCCATCCTACCTAAGGCAATCTACAGATTTAATGCAATACCCATCAAATTACCAGCAACATTCTTTTCAGACCTACGAAAAACAACACAGGAATTCATATGGAAACATAAACGACCAAGAATAGCCAAAACAATCCTCAGAAAAAAAAAAAAAAAAGCAAGAGGTATCACACTCCCAGACTTTAAACTATATTATAAAGTGACAATAATCAAAACAGCCTGGTATTGGTACAAGAACAGGCATATAGACCAAAGGAATAGAATTGAGATTCCAGAAGCAAAACCTCAATTTCTCAACCAACTCATCTTCAACAAAGCAGCCACCACCCACTACTGGGGAGAGGAGAACATATTCAGTAAATGGTGCTGGGAAACTGGCTGACCACATGCAGAAGATTAAAACAGAACATTCTTTTTTTTTTATATTCAATATTTTTTATTATGATATTGTGGGGTACAGTTAAGGGTTAGGTATACACATATGCTTCGTTCAGGCACCGTTGATGATAAGAGGTGTCTCCCCATCCCCAGACAGATATTTACTACCATTAATCCCATCACCCTACCCCTCCCCCTGTCATAGTTTCCCACCACTGTCAGTCATTTTCTTATGGTAATATGTTGAATGATCAAGGTCTACTATATGAGTGAGAACATGTGATACTCAGTTCTTTGTTTCTGTGAGAGGTCACTCAGTATTATAGACTCTAGTTCCATTTAGGTTGCTGCGAAATTCATGATTTTGGTCTTTTTTATGGCTGCGTAGTATTCCATCATGTATATGTACCACATTTTTTAAATCCAGTCCTCTTTTGATGGACAGCATGGTTGATTCCAGGTTCTTGCTATTGTGAACAATGCTGCGATAAACATACGAGTACAGGTATCTTTTTTATAAAGTGATTTGAGTTCTTCAGGGTATATTCCCAGGAGGGGGATCGCAGGGTCATATGGGAGGTTGGTGTTTAGAGCTTTTAGGAATCGCCACACTGCTTTCCACAGAGGTTGCACTAGTTTACACTCCCACCAACAGTGTAGAAGTGTTCCCTTTTCGCCACACCCTCTCCAGCAA
>CAUYQG010048945.1:0-13490 GCA_963574415.1 Tarsius wallacei | reverse complement strand
GCTGAGGTGAATGGATTGCCTGAGCCCATGGGTTCGAGACCCGCCTGGGCAACTTGGCGAGACCTCATCTCTACAATAAAATTCAAAAAACTTAGCCGGTCGTGGTAGTGCACGTCTGTAGTTCCAGTTATTTGGAAGGCTGACGCGGAAGAATTGCCGGAGCCCAGCAGGTTGAGGTTGCGGTGGCCGGGAGCGTGCCACTGCACTCCAGTCTGGGTGACAGAGTGAGACTCCCACTCAAAAAAAAAAAAAAAAAAAAAAATACACCAGAAGAATGTAGGCAGCAGAGGCCCTGAGTAATGAGCAGCTCACCTGTCCTACCAAGTGCAAGGTGAGGACGTTGACTAATGTGGCAGAGAGAGAGGTGATTAATCACCCTGGGGGGGAAACACATCAAAATCACCAAGGGAGCTTTCAGAAATACCAGAGTCATACAACACATCAATTATTTCAGAACTGCTGGCAGTGAGACTCAGGCTTCAGGTTGTTTTCATTTGCTTGCTGGTTTTTAAGCTCCCCAGGTGGTTTCACTGCATAGCCGAAGTTTACATTTCATTAGGGCAATAATTTCTTCATCTGCTGCAGGCAAGGCGTCCACTACCTTTATGCCTTGAATTATATAGTACATTCTGATTACCTTGAAGTATGGCAAGTCTGGCTGAGCTGCAGTACCTGTTTTTCCAGTGTGGTCTTGCTTTGTATTCATATCTTCTGCTTTTTAAAAATGTCTCCAAGATTCAGGTAGGAGGATGGCTTGAACCCAAGGAGTTTAAGACCAATCTAGACTGCACAGTAAGACTCCATCTCAAAAAAAAAAAAAAAAAAAGAAAAGAAAAAGAAAAAGAAAGAAAAGTCTACTGATAGCCTCACATTATCTTAAATTCATACCATATTTTATATATTCACAATAGGCTTCTATTGACCGTTAACTTATCAGTTTCTGTCCTTTTAACCCGAAGAGCCTGCTCAACTCAATAGAAAATCTAAAGCTTCTGTTTCTTTGAGTTTCCACTTTCTTTTTCTTCATACTTGTAGTCTCTTCACCAGTGGTTCTCAAGCTGGGGGCCCAGACCTGCAGCACCAGCATTGCCTGGAATGCAAATGCTCTCATCTCACCCCAGATCTATTGAACCAGAAACACAGTGTGGGGCCCAGCAGTCTGCATTTGTAACAAGCCCCATAAATGGTTGATACACTTAACATTTAGGAACCCCTGCTCTAGAGGCACCGACTAGAGGCATTCATTAATTAGAGGCAGAATGTTGTCTAAACCCTTCTCTTCCAGTCTGTTTCTTCATTTGCAAAATAAGGAGACCAGAAGCGTTTGCTGGGGACCCTTCCAAGAGTCAAATTTGGTAATTGTTTGAGATTTGATTTGAAAATGTAACCTCTGATTTGAGAAGATATGTTAGGAGTACTATTGAAGCAGTAATGCTTTTGCTGGCAACATTTTCTAGATGTCAGTCTAAAATACAGGGGGTGCCAAAATATACAAACACATTTTTAGAGATGTTATCTATGTATTACTTTTTGAAGTTGAATTAAATTACGGTAGCATTGGGTAGTAGGACATTTCACTCAACTGTGCTTCTGCCATTTTCTTTGACTGTCCTGCCTATTGCATGGTGTCGCTAGCATTCATTTAATTAACACCATCTTTTGAGCAAACGTCATACTTAAAATGTGTATACATTTTTGGGGGGGACATCCCCTGTATATCCTAATTACCTTTTGTCCATTATCCAGAACTGTCACTATATGCTTGTCTTGTACTAACTCCTCTGCTTGAAACCAACAGCTATGGACTGAATACTCCTTAAGACTGAAGTGCCAGAAATGATTTCTACTACTTTTTTTTCTTTTACTGTTATTCTTTAGTGAGTATGGTACTAATTTGATGAATCCTCTCTCAAAGATGAACCCAGAAACATTTTTCCAAAATTCAGTGACTCCCCCGAAATCATTTTTAGGTTTAAAATGAGAAGAAAATTAGAACTAGAAAAAGGAGCCCAAGTAATATTCAGAAGAAGCCTTATTCCCTTTTATTAGTACAAAAGCAAAGTGCTACTATTTCGAGAACAACCCCCACCATTTTTACAAACTAAGGTCCAGGAAATGGCAGGAATTTGTTAGAAGCCAGATTCTCCTAGTCAGGATAACTCAGATGTCTACTCCTTCTCCCACTTCCTCTAATGTATGTGCACAAGCAGATATGCATTACATTGTACAGTCCCTCTTGGCTTGAGTTTGTTGTAGAATCAGATGGTTTTCCCCACTGCTCCCACTGAGTCACTGCTGGCTGCACTTCTAGCCATTCATTAAACAGCCCTCTTAACTAGGGAGTGTCCCTTCTTTGTCAGAGCCAGGGACAAAATAGATGACTCAGCCCTTTCCTTCCCTGACCTTCTGATTTCTTCCAACTCATCAAGACTTTCCTATAAGGGTATATAAATGTGTTCTTTGAAAGGTTATGGAAATTTTCAAAAGAATATAAACCATGAAGAAAGGGCCAACGTGCTTTCTAACTCGGACTTTGCCAGAGTCCTACAGGGATAGCATGAAAGGTTGGAGAGTCCGTCACGGAGAGGGGTCTTCTCCTAGTGCACCCTATCCCAAAGAGCCTGGTCCAGGATCTTTCCAGACCAGTCTCAACCAACTCCCTCAGGCAGCCAGCTCCCACCCACAGGGGGCATCACAAGTGTGGATCCATTTTCATCCCCACCATGTGTTTCTCCTGCGGGAGTCCAGCTCCTGCTGGGTCCAGGGTACCCCGAAGGTGGGAACGGCATAGGCATTGCAAGAAAGCACTTTCAGACAACTGTTCTGAGATCAGATGCCGTTTATTGCTAATTAACAGTGAACTTATATTCCTTTTTACAAGGAAATAATTTTTGCAAGTCATCATTACAAAGTAAGTTAAAATTATCATTACAGAGCAAATCACTTACAACAAATTACATGAATTTTTGTGATGTTAAAACGATGCTTAAGGGAAAGTTTGAGTATTTTTCTCCGTGCTTGGTTAATGTTCTCTCTAAGGGCGGAGACTATTTCCACCCCCAAACAACACCATTCCAACACTATGATATTATCTTGAAGTAAAAACAGTCCCTGCAACCCGTTAACACAGAACCTTAAAATTATAAACTTAAAAACTCTTATATAAAATCATAAAGCTTCTCATTGAACAACTCTATTTAAAACAAAACTTATATCCCAAATTAACTAATACATATTATCATCTTTCTAACAATTCTAATTCTTTATAAACTTAACTTCCTTATTCAAATTATCTAGGAAAACAAGTTTTTCCATAATAAAAGTCTCTGGGGGCCAGAACAGCAGTTTCTGGCCCAAGGCTTTGGAGCAGTTCATGTGTAGAATACTTCCATCTGTGCGGAGGAATGTGCACCTGAAGCACCTCACGCAGATGTTCCTTTTTTCATGGACGAGGAGTTTCTTTTTCAAGGCCCTCTGGTCTTTCAAGCCCCTTAGTAGTTTTTCCTTGTTCGAATTCCTTCATTGTCTTCCTTATCTGGGACATCTTATTCCTAAGGAGAACAGCTCAGAAGAAACTTTTAGTGGTGTTATTCAGGCCTCAAAGTACTTCGGTTGTTAGATAAAACCTGTTTCACTTACTTAAATTCTACATGTAAACCCTTCAACTTCTTATATACTAAAACTTTAATATGTATCCCAAACCCCTAAAAACAAACTTACAAATCACCTACACATGCCTTAATATGTTTTCACTACACTTAAATCTTATGCCTACGATTGTAAGCTTCTACTTGTAAAACCTTATAACCAAACACCATAACTACAACTACAATTAATTAGTAAAAATATTCAAAACAATTCTTTGCTTAAACAAAATCAGAAACCTCTTTTTACCAGGTATTGTTCACAAATCTTAACCCTAAAAACATCTGTAACCCACGACCAAGCAAAAGAAAGCCCTTTAAACATGCCTCAGAGCCATCACATGGGCAAAAAGGGACAGGTCAAACAACGTAGTGGGAAGTGGAAAGATGGACAAAGAGTTTCCAGCAGCTGAAAATACTTCGCATAAACAGGCTGTTTTCTTCTTTCACGACTGCGCAGAATTCTTCGGCTGTATCTACAGCAAAGGCAGAAGACAAAAGGGCCTCAGCTTCCCGGACTCGCCCTGCGGTCTGGGCTCTTCAGCCCACCAGGACCCTGTCAATCAGGTGGGCCTCCAAGGCTGGCTCCCAACATTCCCCCAAGTCTGAGTTATTCAGTCTGGAGGGGTCTCGGGACGTGGCTGGACCTTCAGTGATGGCATGCTCAGCTCTTATTGCGGGAGCAGGCAAGACTCTCTGTTGCTGTAGGCTCTGAGATCTACCGTGGGCTTGTGTCCTGTTCTCTCCAGCATGATCTGTTGGCATACCTGTTCTTTATTCACGAAACCTATTAGAATAAGCATATGCCTACTTCTCATAGATAACTATTACTTTTCTGAGAAGAGATTAAAAGAGAAAATATTTCTTTATTTTGTTATGGGTTGAATTGTGTATCTTCCAAAATATATATGGGGAAGTATTAGCCTCCAGTGCCTCTAAATGTGATCTATTTGGAAACAGGGTGGTTGCAGACATCATTAAACAAGATGAAGTCATTCTGGAGTAGGGTAAGCCCCTAGTCCAATATGACTGGTGTTCTTAGAAAAGCAGGCCATGAGAAGAAACAGACACACAGGGAGAAAGGCATCTGAACACGAAGGCAGAAATCTAGATGATGCATCTACAAGCCAAGAAACTCTAAAGATGTCCAAAAAACAACTGGAAACTAGCAGAGAGGCATGGAATAGATTCTTGTGCAACAGAACTCTGAAGGAACCAATCCTACCAAAACCTTAAGCTGGACTTCTAGTTGCTAGTACTATGACAAAATACATTTAGGTTTTTTGTTTTTTGTTTGTTTGTTTTGTTTTTTGAGTTGGAGTCTCACTTTTGTCACCCAGGCTGGAGTGCAGTGGCACGCTCACAGCCACTGCAGCCTCGACCTGCTGGGCTTAGGCTATCCTTCCGACTCAGCCTTCCAGGTAGCTGGAATTACAGACACATGCCACCAAGCCCGGCTAGTTTTTTTTTGTTTATTTTGTTTTTGTGTGTGTGATTTATTGTAGAGACAAGGTCTCACCAATTTGCCCAGGCTGGTCTCAAGCCCCCGGGCTCAGGAAATCCTCTCACCTCGACCTCCCAAAATGCTGGGATTACAGGCTGAGCCACCACACCCGGCCATGATGCATTTCTTTTGTTAAAACCACCCAGTTTGTAGTAATTTGCAATGGTAGCTCTAGCAACCAATACACATAACTAGTTATACACTGCTTTTCTTCTCTGAAGTTAGGAACGCCAACGTTGTGTTTGGATTGTCCCAGCAAGGGCCCCCCACCATGTCTCCCAGTGTCTTTGGACCCACCAGAATAATATGAATTGAATTGCCCTTTAACAAATGGCTTGTTATCTGTGTCACCCAAAATGAGCTCTGAACTAACCAGTGTTGCAAGGGCTCCATTGAATTTTTGGTCCTATGCGGTCTCCCTTTGGAAGGGACATGGAATGAAGGGTGGAGGAAGAGCTGACCAATACTTCCCATAATGCTAGATAATGTGAATACTTCCGGCTGCTTTGTTTCTTTGTAAAAGACCAATGGCCAGGAACAACTTGAGACCAATGGAAATTATTAATTTTCTAACCAACATTCTCACCTACCTTTGACCCCTTTGATAGGGGCTGAAGTTGGTCAATGGAATTGATTGAGATCTCTTGATGAAAGGTCAAACCCAGGGAGGGTCTCCTAAAATGGGAGCTAGCTAGCCTGCAGTATCCCATATTTGCCAGAAGGTGGCGCCCCATCACAGCTGTTACTGGGAGGAGACCTTGGCTCCTCAGGAAATTCATTTCTTTTAAATCTACAGTAGTTACCTGGCTGTGGCCCTGTGCCTATTTTCATCACTTTATTACCCAGAGGAGATTTTATCAGGGATTCAAATTGCTTTAAAACTCTTCGGGTAGTTTTAAAATTAATTTCTTTTACAGCCAGGTGTTTTAAGATTCTCAGTAGCATGTGTATATGCTAGCTTTCCTAAAGGTGGGGGGAGACAATCTATGTTTTGCTGTCTTTCAGGACTAAGTCATTGTGGGGAATCTAGTCTCAAAGAATAAACCTGTCAAAACGCTTTGAAAAAGTAAAGCCAACATTTGGCGTAAAGGGATTGTCTCAGAGACTGGAATCATGGGGGTGATCTGATGTGGTGAAAGCAACGGTACACGAAGGTGGGCAGAAAACAGGCTCTAAAGATACATTTGACTACTATCCAGGTATGTGGCACATTTTTCCTTAGATTATTTTCATCCACTGGAGGAAAAAATGGTCACAGTGAATGGCCTTCATAAATATTGAGGTTATACATGGAGAAAGAAAAACGACAAACAATGGACTTCGCAGCAACTTGGATGGATTTATAGTCTAACACAGTGATCTATCACGGGAACAAAGAACAGAGTACTACATGTTCTCACTCATTAGCAAACCCTGAACATTTAGCATAACACTATAAGAAAGGGATAGGCAGTGGCGGGATACTGCCAGGGTGGGAGGGGGGCCCAACATCAGTAAGGGTACCTGACCTCAAACCAGGCAAAGTGGAGAAAAGGGAGGCCCAAACTTTACCTCTACGATGACCGCTTATATGCTCAATCCTGAATTGCACCCCACATCTTTATAAGAAAAATTTTTAAAAAAATTTTTTTTATTTAAAGAAAATCACCTACTCCTCCCAGCCCCTCTAGGGTATGCTCTAGACAGAGAAAATAATTCATTAAACTGCTTATCTTCTGCTTATAATGACTATTCTCCAAGAATCTGCTTTTGTTCAAAGTTAAAGGCAAACTGACAATCAGTGCTTCTGTCTGGATTTTAGATAGCCAAAGAGTAGCCATCAGGGTTATACCTCCTAATGTTGGAAAGACACTACAATGGGTCTGATTTTTTAAATGTATACATTAAAACATGAATAGGTTCCTGGGCAAGGCCTGGAATGAGCAAAGAGGAACAGTTCTTGGTCTGCACAGTGAGGCACGCTCTCCGTTGAGGGAGGGGAAATCTGCTGAGGGGGTTCCTCCATGGATTTAGACTCTACCATCTCTGATTGTTTACCCTCAAAAAGGTATATGTCGGGTGGGAAGAGAGCTATTAGAGTCATTAAGAGCTTGCAGGAAGAATGAGGAAGAGGCACATTCTCATATTGGTAGAGACTTCTCAAGGAAGACCGAAAAACTTAGACTATCAAAGTCCAAGAAGGAGGCTGGCACAGTGGCTCATGCCTGGAATCCCAACACTCTGGGAGTCCAAGGTGGGAGGATCACTTCAGACCAGGAGTTGGAGACAAGCCTAGGCAACATAGCAAGTCCTCATTTCTACAAAAATAATAATAATAATAATAATACAGAAAATTAGCCAGGCATGGTGGTGCGTGCCTATAGGGTCAGCTACTTGGGAGGCTGTAGTGGAAGGATCTCCTGAGCCCAGGAGGTCAAGGCTATGGTGAGCCATGATCATGCTACTGCACCCCAGTCTAGGTGACAGAGTGGGACCCCAACTCAAAAAGTCCAAGCGGAGCCAATCTGATGGAGCTCCTCTTCTCACCCAATGTTAACATTTGGGATACTAGGGAAAAATGGGTAAGACAAAAAACGATTTGAGAAATGTTTTATGGCAAGTTATTTTAAGATGTCATTTGGAGAAGGAATGGGAAATAAAATGTTAACTCTGTTAAGGGGTTTCCTGGAGGATAGGGTGTGATTTCTACTGAGAGATATTGAAAAAGCTTTTTTTGCTCTTTCTGAAGAGAATGAACACCAAGGCAAGCAAATGGATAGAGTATAGGAAAAATCTTAACTATTTTTTTTAATCTATCTATGCTATAAAGCACTGAATATAATATAATATTATAATATAATATAATATAGCACTGAAAAAGGACAAGTAGAGATCAAATTCCAGCTCTGTTACTAAAATACTGGCCTGGAGAATGGGAATGCCCCTAAGAGTCCAATCAAACCACAGAATCATGAGCAATAATAACATGTTATGGTAAGCCACTGAGCATGGGGTAGTTTATTATGCAGCAAAAGGTAACTGAACAATGTGGAAGGAGGTCGTGGTGGGGAGGTGAGGAGGCAGCTCTTGAGCTATATAAGCTTGTTAAGAAGACAAATGGGTCTGGACTGGCTCATTTTTTTCTGAAATACCCTCTTCGATGGGAGGACAGTGTGAAGACTTTCTGGTGTTATTATTGGCTTGGGTTGGCCCTGGGTCCAGTGAATGATGAGGATCATGGGAATTTCCATCCTTCCTTGTCATCATTCCTGGCAAGGCAGGTGACAGCTGTCCCTTTTATAAGTGGGGTCTCTCTTGAAAGGTACCTATAGAAACCTAGAAGAAACTTAGTTTATTCTTGGTTTAGTCTTTTTGCCTCAGCGTAACCATTAGAAAGCATCCAGACATTCTACTGCAGGACAAACAGCAACCTATCCCATTCCCTCTAGGCAAATCTCCTTCAGATGCAAGACCAAACCACTCATGGTTCAGCATAATAATCTCTAGTAAACTTTTAGGTTCCTTTTGAAGGCCGAAAGTCAAAGGTCACCCTTTGGCTGGGCAAAGTCACAAAAGTAATAATACAACCACCCCATATTTGGTCAAGGAACTTGTGAATTGCAAATGTCTAACAAGTCTCTTGCAGGAATCCCCCCCACCCCTTAACCTAATCAGCCCTCTGTGAACTACACAACGCAGATAAGCCCCACCATGGCAGCAATCATGTGACTAACCCACCCATCTGCCTGCTGTCCATCACCTGACGTCTGTACCTGCGTTTGTCTGCCCCGTTGTGATGACGTGGAAGCAGACCACCACCCAATCACCTTAATGATCTTCCCTGTCTAGGGGAATGGTTAAAAGGACTCAACCACAAGCAACTGGCGGCCATTGCCTTGCTAGAGTCTGGTGTGGCCATGTGCTCTTTGAGCCATGGCTGTTGCCATGCTTCCTGGCTTTGGTCCCCCTCCCCCACCTTGGGGAGGTGAATCTTCTCTCTTCCTTCTCTTTCTATCTCTAATTTACTGTTAAATAAACTTTTCTTTCTTAACCTTTTTGTGTGTCGCAATTCTTTGTTTTTGTTTTTGTTTTTGAGTTGGAGTCTCACTCTGTCGCCCAGACTGGAGTGCAGTGGCCGCTCCCGGCCACCTCAGCCTCGACCTGCTGGGCTCCAGCGATCCTTCCACCTCAGCCTTCCAAGCAGCTGGAACTACAGGCGCGCGCTACCATACCCGACTAATTTTTGATTTATTGTAGAGATGAGGTCTTGCCAAGTTGGCCAGGCAGGTCTTGAACCCGCGGGCTCAGGCAATCCACTCACCTCGGCCTCCCAAAGTGCTGGGATTACAGGCTGAGCCACCGAGCCCGACCGTGTGTCACAATTCTTTGCATTTGCTAGGGTCTCTGGGTTGCCAGCGGGCACCTCCGGCTTGCCAGCCCTGGCGGTGCTGTGCCTCCTCTCCACCGCTCCATCCATCAATCCATCCATGAATCCTCACCCTGTCTGTCCCTACCCTAACATCTCTGTTCTTCTATGGTCATTCACTTTTAACTCTCCTTATCATGTGTGGTCACAAATAAGCCCTGAAGCACAATCCAGAACTCAGGTTCTGAGTCAATCTCCGCTGCTTTCAACAGGCAGATATATGTTGCCAGGAATCTGGACTCTCAATAGTTCAGTATGTACACAGTCAGTGAGGCTAATGCTGTGTTTACCTTGGTGTAAACAAATACTCTAAAAATAATTCTAACACTTTAGAAAACATACCATGAGGCCGGGCTCGGTGGCAGACTGTAATCCCAGCGCTTTGGGAGGCCGAGGCGAGTGGATTGTCTGAGCCTGCAGGTTCGAGACCTGCCCGGTCAACTTGGCGAGACCTTGTCTCTACACTACATCAAAAATTAGCCATGCTGGTAATGCACGCCTGTAGTTCCGGCTACTTGGAAGGCTGAGGTGGAAGGTTAGCTGGAGCCCAGCAGGTCGAGGCTGCAGTGGCCGGGAGCGTGCCACTGCATTCCAGACTGGGCGACAGAGTGAGACTCCAACTCAAAAAAAAAAAAAAAAAGAAAGAAAGAAAGAAAACATACCATGAGTATCACTACAGCCCACCAATATTTGATTTTGTTTTTTATTTTAAAGATGTGGGGGTAAAATTCAGGATTAGATATACAAGTAATTATTGTACAGGTAGTTTGGGCCTCCCCTTGGTCCCCACTTTGCCTGGTTTGAGATCAGGTACCTTTATTGATGTTGTGTCCGCCCCCCACCCTGGCAGTATCCTGCTACTGACAATCCCTTTCTTATCTTTTTTAGTAGTAGAAAATTATAGTTTATTTAAAAGGCAAATTAGAGAGAGAGAGAGAGAGAGAGAGAGAGAGAGAAGACGCCCCTCCCCAAGGCAGGGAAAGGGCCCAAAGCCAGGAAGCATGGCAACAGCCATAGCTCAAAGAGCACATGGCCTTAACAGAGTCTAGTAAAGCAATGGCCACTTTCTTATAGTATTATGGTAAATGTTCAGAGTGTGCTTATGAGTGAGAACATGTGGTACTCTGTTCTGTGATAGATCACTGAGTATGATAGACTCTAAATCTATTCAAGTTGCTGCCAAGTCCATATGGTTGTCCTTCGTTATGGCTACAGCCTCTTTTAAATGTCAGTTCTTGAGTATCACATGTTTTCACTCATAAGTGGACCTTGAACAACTATCATAATACTATAAAAAAAGGATTGAAGTAGCAGGAAACAGCAGGGGTAGGGAGGTAGGATCGGGACTGGTGGGAAAGTGCCTGGGGAAGGGGGGACACACTTCATCAACAAGGGTACCTGCACAATGAATATCTGTACACCTAACCCTGAATTATACCCCACAATTTTAAAATAAAAAATGTAAAGGTGAAAATAAATAAATAAATAAATAAATAAATAAATATCAGTTCTATAACTTAGACAGGGATTTGGTCTCTGAAGACCATGTTTGGGGGTACCTGATCTCAAACCAGGCAAAGGAATATTTAAAGGAAGTTTTTTGTTGTTGTTGTTTTCTTAATAACAGCCTGACTTTTGCTAGGCAAATTGGCAGCTTTCTCCCAATCATAAAACACTGCAATCTACACTATACACATATACACAGGTGTATGTAAATCTGTAGTAGTACTGAAAATCTGTAGCAGTCCTGAAAAATATATAAAGGTTTTGTCAGTGGAACACAGGCTTTTAGAAGACTTTAGAAAATATGAAGAAGAGGTTGGAATGAGGAAATAGTTGATTCATATTAAACTGCCTGTGATGCAAGACAAGGAAGCAGCTTAACAGAGCACTGAAAACCTCCTGAATTCTGAAATGCAGGGTGTGAGACCATGTGGAGCAGTTAATCTGCAGGGGCTGGTTAGGTAATCTCACCCAGGGTTCCTCACCAGGCACAATGAAAGGGAGCTTTGCTGCCACAGATATGAGTCACCAGTCCAGCGGGAGGTGTCACTTACTCTTCTGCTCCAGGCCCCGTCCTCAGTGGGAAGTCCACCTGCTTGCATTGTCTGTCCCTTCACTTCTAGAATGAGCCTCAGGATCGCTTTAGCCCTTCCCTACACTGCCACTCCTCCCACCCACTGAAAACAAACACTACCACCACCCCCTGCTGCTGTTATTTACCAGCCTAGTCTATTGCCTAGAAGTCATCTGGGGATTTTGTTAAAAATCAAATTATGTCTGTTGGTCATTTGTATATCTTCTTTTAAGAGAGGTCTTTTCATGTGGGAGCTAAATGGACTCAAGGATGGAAATAATGGACACTGCTGACACCAACTGGGGTGGGAGGGAGAGGTGTGAGGGTTCAGAAACTACCTAGGGGGCACAATGTTCACTCTCTGGGGAGTGGGCCACCTGAGACCCAATCCCTATCATTGCACAGTATGTCCATGTAGTGAATCTGCAAGTGCACACCCTGAATCTAAAATTAAAAAATTTTTTTTAAATAAATAGTAAAAAAATCAGATTCTGATTCAGTAATTTTGGGGTGGAGCCTGAGGGTCTGATAAACTCCCAGGTGACACCAGTACTACTGCTTCCTGGACCACACTTTCAGCAGCAAGGGTCTGAACCAGCATTTTTTGATATGAGTTCTCTGACACTCTATAAATTAAAAACAGCAAGCATTCATAAACTGAAAAAGTTGTTCTAGTACCTTTTCTCAAAATATACCTTTATAAATTTAAGGGAGTGTTATGTTAATATCAGTGATTATCTTTGAACACTATTCCTTATTCCTTGGATTTCCCTTTCCATGGTTCTCTTCTGATTAAGTTTCCAACCTCTTAAATAAGCGGGTGAGTCTCATTACATTCTTTGTGTACTCTTAATGCGGGGTTTATACTTTATTTCCTGATTTCACCCGAAGTTAAGTTGGCTTCTCCCAGAGTCCTTGGTGTGACAAAACACAAGTTTCATCTTGTGCTTTAATTGCCAAAAAGCTGCAATAGCTGCAGAACTTGTTTATACCTAAATTGCATTTGCTTTGCTCATGGATAATAAGATGCTGTTTATTCACCCTGGATGCAGCTAGAAGTATAAAGTCTATCTTGGGGAATAGAGACTGGTTTTGGCAGTTTTAAAAGGACATACCTTTCAACTTATGGCATACATGATTCATTCAAAAAGAAGGAAAAGACACAATGAGGTAGGTGGGAACTGCTTCTTCTTGGAAACCTCTTTAGATGCAGGGATGGCAAGCCCAGGCTTAAAGAAGCTCATTTACATTCCCTACCTTTCTTGTGCTCTTTGTTGACACTGGAGTTTAGTTTCCTGTCAGTCAGGAACATTTGACAAGGCTGTATATCCAGAGGCAAAGCAGAGATTTGGGGGCAGACCAAATTTTGACTCTGTTGGATTATTTTTGGCAAGTCACTCACTTTTATAAGCCTGAACAATGAGGATAATAGTATCTTCTAGCTAACTCTTCTAAGAAGATTACATGTGATTATGTGTGTAAAAGATTCAGCAGAGCAAGTGCAGAGAAGCTGCTGTTTGCTTTAGTATTAATACTATCAAGTATCAATGAATGGTAGCTATTCTTTGTATTAGTGTTCCTAAGATCAAGCCCTGCTGTGTATATCTCAGCAGCCAGCAGCCAGGAAGCCCAGCCTCGGGGTCTCTCATTTGCCTTCCTCTTCCCACCTTGTCAAGAAGCTTGGGTGGAAGTAGACAGCCAGGCATTGAGATCTGGTGGGGGCAGGCCAAATATAGGACCACAGAGAACATAGCCACAGGCAAAGACAACTGCTGCATCAGACAGTCCACAGCAAGGTCAGAAAACAAAGCAAATATGAAATCAAATATGGAGTTGATATAATCATGCAGAGGAGACTCA
>CAUYQG010048943.1:0-12938 GCA_963574415.1 Tarsius wallacei | reverse complement strand
TTGTAGAGATGAGGTCTTGCTTGCCCAGGCGGGTCTCGAACCCGCCGGCTCAGGCAATCCACTCACCTCAGCCTCCCAAGGCACGGGATTACAGGCTGAGCCACCGAGCCCGGCTCTACGGTAATTTCTGGAAGTTCAATCTGAAATCTTCTTTCACAGTCCATCTAACAATTTTTATCTCTATAAATTATCTATAGTGAGTCGATTTCTTTTTTTTCTTTTTTTCTTTTTCTTTTTTTTTTTGAGTTGGAGTCTCACTCCATTGCCCAGGCTGAAAAGCAGTGGCACACTCACGGCCACCCCAGCATTGATCCTGCTGGGCTCAGACGATCCTTCTGCCTCAGCCTTCCAAGGAACTGGAACTACAGAGATGCACCACCATGCCTGGCTAATTTTTGATTTATTGTAGAGACAAGGTCTCACCAAGTTGCTGGGGCTGGTCTCAAACCCTCGGGCTCAGGCAATCCACTTGCCTTGGCCCCCCAAAGTGCAAAGATGACAGGTTGAGCCACCGAGCCCAGCCTTAGTTGCTTTCTAATTAGAATAACTGCAGAAGTTTTACTTCTGCACCAAACCCTGATTGGTACACTTCCAACAAATCCCTTTTATGTTTATGCTTGCCAAAGTCAATTATGTTGCTTGCAATCAAAGAATCCTTTCTCTAAGTGCCTGAGATGACATTTGCAGACGCTAAGCTACTGTAATGGAAAGAACAGAAGTTCATTTAGAACTGAGTCTTAAGTTTGATCTCTTAGAAGCATATAACCTTGGGCATATCATTTATGTTTTTGAGTCTTAGTTCCTTAGTCAATAAAGCAAGGATAATAGCACCCATCTCATAGGATGATTATAAGAATTAAATACACTAAAAAGAAAAATGTGGTCAATACTTCATAGGCATAATGTTGGTTGTGTCTGCACTGGTTTAATGAATACCATCAGCAGTTATCTCAAAATACTCGTTTTTTTTAATTTAAAAAACTCCTAAAGAAAAGTTATAATTTTAAGGCTGTCAGTGGTCCCGTTGGTCTGAATATATTGAATACTTGCTTAGTTATTGATTTTTTTCCTTCCCAGTGGTGACAGAATGAAAGGTTGAACTGTACCTGGATCTTCGAAGATGTTCTTGAGTACCCAAATTAACTAACCTTGTGCTCCACTGTTTTACCTACTTTTTGGTTTGTTTTCTGCTACTTTGAAGCTGATGCCAACTGATAACTAAGGATCCCTGGGATAGAGACTCTGAGATGGTACTTGATCAAGGCGTACTCTCAATACCAACACCTGTGAGAGAATAAAGCCTGCAGGACCGGACAGAATGAGATGAGGTGCAATGTAATTTCAAGAGTTCTCAGCCAACCCAAGGGGAGCTGTGGGGCCAAGATAGCCAGGCCTCTAGACTTCTGCTCTGTGACTCTTGCATTGCCCAGTCACTGGGCATGAATTGCTACCAGGAAAGGACATGGCCTTGAGCCAAGAAGTTTTCTTCAGTTAAGAGCAATTCTTGAGGAGGAACCCAGCTGTGAACCAGCAGCAGACAACACTGGCAGCAGCTGGAGAAATGACCCCACTGGTCCTGAGGGGAGATGGGGTTGCATCTCAGAGTACCCATCATAGACAGAGGACCTCTAATTCAAGTTGCTGTGTAAACAGAGTCAAGTGATACCTAGATCCAAGTGTTATAACCAAAATTCAGATTTTAGAGCTCAACCTTCTCATTTTGACAAATGAGGAAACTGAGGCTCATAGTATAGTAAATTCATTTTCCCAAGGCCACAGAGCCCTTCTGTGGCTCTGATGGTACCAGATTCAAAAGTTTGTTTTTTTACTCATAATTCATTACATGACTCCAGCCCTGCAGTTATTTGACAGACATGTATGACTAATCGGATATAATAGCCATAAATTGATAATGTTTAAATCATGATGAAAAAGTGCTCTCCAGAGTCTTGAATAGTTGTCAAGATTTTTGCATACACATTTTCCATTAGCATAATTTATTAAGTTATAAATACCACTATACAATTTTTTTATATTTTCTTTTTCTTTTAGAGACAGCCTGTTGTCCAGGCTGGAGTGCAATGGCTATTCACAGGCACAAACCCATTACTGAGCAACACAGGAGTTTTGACCTGCTCCATTTCCAACCCGGGCCGGTTCACCCCTCCTTAGGCAACCTAGTTGTCCCCTGCTCCCAGGAGGTCACCATATTGATGCCAAGCTTAACACAGACACTTGATCGGCACAGAGCACTACAGCCCAAAACTCCTGAATTCAAGCAATCCTCAGCTTCCAAGGAACTGGGACTACAGGCACAAACCACCACACCCGGCTGTAAACTCAAACATAGCATTTTGTTATCCAAGTACCTTTAAGCCTCTCATGGCAGGTAGACCAGAAATTTATGCAACTCCATTTATTCAGTTCAAGGAAGGAACTAGTTTTAATAAAGGTTTTGTCTGGGTAATCAGTGTATGGTCATTAGGACATCATGATTTCATAGTTTTGTATTTTCTACACATGCATTATCTTATTTACTCAGAAATTGTGACATGGGGAAGAAACAAATTATTAGCTCCAATTTAGAGATGAAAATACATGCCAAGAGAAGTGAAATGACTCACTAAAAGTTATACATCAATTAAATGGTGGGATCAAGGCAAAATGCCGGTCATCTGTCTCATAAACCAGTGTGGCAAACACACCCCAAGCTGAACCCCAATGAGTCACAACTTTGTGTAATCCTCATCCTTTGAGTTAGGATAGAACTAGTGACTTGCTTAAAATATGGCAAAGGTAGTGAAATGTCACTACCTTGATTATGCCAAAGATGTCTGGATGTCAGTCTTGTGCTCACATTTTGTTGTGTAGAACTCTATAACTGGACAGAGGCACTCCTCCTGGCCTTATGGAAACAACCTATCACGTTGTAAACAACTTATCTGGAGGTCCACCTGGCAGGAAACTGTGGGAAACCTTCAGAACCTGGAGGTGGCCTCTAGTCAACAGCCAACGAAATATTGGGTCCCTTGGTTGAATTCTGTCAACAACCTGAATGAACTTGGAAGCAAATCTTCCCCCGCCAATTCTCCAGATGAGAATGCAGCTAAGCTGACATTTTGGAAGCACCTTACAAGACCCTGAGAAGAGAATGCTGGGTTCCCATTTATGCTTGAGATATGCCCAGATTCCTGACTGACAGAAACTGAGGAAATAAATGTGATTTTGTTCAAGTTGCCTAGTTTGTGGTCATTTGTTCTATAACAATAGAAAACTATTATACCTAATATTTCTTCCTAGAAAGCTCAGTAAAAACCATATATTCCTCTGTCTCATGTCATTCCCTGGCCTCTAGAGCCAACCTCCTGTATTTCACCTAGTCCCACCATTGATGAGCTTTGTGAATTTGGCCAAGTTCATTAGCCTCTTTGTGTCTCAATTTCTTCAGTAAAATAGAAATAAGGGTAGTGCTTACTTCATGGTGTCCTGAGACTTGAATGAGGTCATCTATGGAAAAAATGCTTTTCAAGTCCATGACACAGAAGGAGGCTTTAGTAAACGTTGACTATTAATATTAGTCTTGACATCGGCATGGGTACTTTTAGCTAACACTATTCTCCCACACTATATTTTTTTCTTTTCTTTTTTTTTTTTTTTTTGAGTTGGAGTCTCACTCTGTCGCCCAGACTGGAGTGCAGTGGCTGCTCCCGGCCACCGCAGCCTCGACCTGCTGGGCTCCGGCCATCCTTCCACCTCAGCCTTCCGAGTAGCTGGAACTACAGGTGCGTGCTACCACGCCCGGCTAATTTTTGATTTATTGTAGAAAAGAGGTCTCGCCAAGTTGCCCAGGCGGGTCTCAAACCCGCGGGCTCAGACAATCCACTCACCTCAGCCTCCCAAGGCGCGGGATTACAGGCTGAGCCACGGAGCCCGGCTATGTTTTTCAATTTTGCTACCGTAACAGAAGTTTTACCTAAGCATCAAACTACCCATTTAAGACTACATTTCCCAACATCCCTGGCTTTTAGATGTGACCACATGACCAAGATCTGGCCAACAGGAAGTTGTATGTGCAACTTCCAGGTTACGACAACTTCTGACTCCCTGGGGCAAAACTAAAGTGTTGATAAGTTGAATTCATCGCTTACTACCATAAGAGGAACCACTATTTTAACAAAATCATTACTGCATCATCAAGTAGGAAAGATTAAGGTGACACATGTATGAGATTCAAAAGTCTAGTTTCCAGTGGGTCTTTTAGTCAGGGGAGGAATTGGGATAAAGTTTGCGAAATAATAGAATTTGTAGACACCATGAGCATGTGAAATCCTCACAGCCACCATGCAACCTTCAAGTCCTTCAGTGAGCCTTGTTGAGCACGCCATTGTCCTGGAAAGTGGTGTTTACTCTACTTAGGACTATAGGAATAGTCTATCTTTCTGATCAATGACTTTCGGGGAAATTCCTGAAACCAACTATCACGTCATTTGCATCTCCATCTTCCTCAGTCACTGTGTTTTGGAATGGCAATGTAGACCACGAGTAGTAAGATTGCACTAAGGTAGACCCTTTGCTACGCTCTCACCTGCAAAAGGAAGGAACAGGCAGCTCTTGTCTTCTCTCCTATTCCCCTGCCTGGAATGTGGACAGCGGGAGCTACAGCAGCCATCTAGAATTACATGAAGGAATCCACCTGCTGCAGAGGCAGAGACACAAGATAAAAAGGCACAGTCCCCCTGATGTCAAGCTACCCTCCCAACCCCGGGCCACCAATGTGGACCTTTCTCTGTGACAGAAATGTTGTTCCACTCAGTTCAAGAACACAGGCTCAAAAAATGTTGAAGCAATGGCTTTTATCATGTATTTAAGACTGGAACTAATGGTCAGACTAGAGCCAGATACTATTCCACCTAAATTCTTTTTTTGTTCCCCATGACTCTCCACAGCCTCTACCTCCTGAACTCGGTCAATTCTTCCACCTCAGACCCCTGAGTAACTGGGACTGCAGATGTGCACCACCATGCCCAGCTTTTTTTGTCTTCTGTTTTGTTTTGTTTTATTTGTTTTGTTTTTGTTTTTGCAGAGGCAAAGACTTACTGCAATGCCCAGGATGATTTCAAGCTCCTGGACTCCAGTAATCCTCCCACCTCAGCCTCCCAAAGTACTGGGACGATAGATGTAAGCCATCACACCCAGCCCTACCTAAACTTTTAGTATATTTATTTTGTGGGTTCCAATTTATACATGGGTAGAGCCCAAGGCCCAGCATCACCACCATGTTCCCAGGAATAGTTTTGAGATCTTTAGGGGAAAATGGCCATCATACTGACATGCTGACATTTTCAAGAGGCTGATAATATATATGTAAAGGATGATTCATCGTAGATTTTGCAAATGAAGAGGGGGAGTTATACAGGGACTGACAATTAAGTTTGCAAACTTGGCACCCTGTACTTATGTTGGCAGCAGCATACAAGCAGCCCTGTATTTCAGTGTCGCAGCTGTGTTCATGTCAACATGTGATGGTGTCTTACTGAATGATGTTCATTACTATTGTTGCATGTTTTTGTGTGCTGCCATGGGAATGCCAGACCTTAAATTTGAGCAGCAAACAAACATGAAATTTCTGTTAAATTTGGCAAGAGTGGATGTGAAATCAGGGACATGTTAATCCAAGTTTATGGGGATAATACCATGAAGAAAGTGGCAGTAGACAAATGGATTAGATGTTTTTCTGAGGGGAAAGAAAGCATCACAGATGAAGAGAGATCAAGACAGCCAGTAACAAGCAGAACTGGTGAAAACATTGCAAAAATTTGTCAAATTGTGTGTCAGAATCATTGGCCGACTGTGAGAAGCATAGCGGAGCAAATAAGCATTAATGGAGAAACAGGAAAATCTTAGTTATAAGTCTTGACATGAGAAAGGTGTGTGCCAAAATGGTCCTGAAGGACCTCTTGCATCACGACAATGCACCAGCTCACGCAGCACTGTCTGTGAGAGAGTTTTTAGTCAGTAAACAAATAACCAGCCTGGGTGCAGTGGCTCAAGCCTATAATCCCAGCACTTTGGGAGGCTGAGGCGAGAGGATTGCCTAAACCCAGGGGTTCGAGACCAGCCTGGACAACTTGGCGAGAGCTCATCTCTACAATAAATCAAAAAATTAGCTAGGCATGGTAGCGCATCCCTGTAGTTCCAACTACATGGAAGACTGAGACAGAAGGATCGCCTGAGCCCAGCAGGTCGAGACTGCAGTGGCTGAGTGCACTGCACTCCAGCCTGGGTGACAGAGTGAGACTCCGACTCAAAAAAACACAAATAATTATTAGAACTCTCTCCCTATTCACCTGATCTGGCCCCCAATAACTCTTTCCTTTACCCAAAGATAACAGAAATATTGAAAGGAAGACATTTTCATGACCCTCAGGACATCAAGGGTAATACAGCGACAGCTCTGGTGGTCATTCCAGAAAAAAACTCCAAAATTGCTTTGACGAGTGGACTAGGCACAGGCATCGGTGCATAGCTTCCCAAGGAGAGAGTGCTTCAAAGCTAACTGTAGTAATATTCAGAAATGAGGTATGGAGCACTTTTTCTAGGATAAGTTCGCAAGCTTAATTGTCAGACCTCGCAGTACCACCATAAAATATACATCCAGAAAGAGAAGTAGCCACACAGTTGAACAGAAAGGGAGTCACAGTGTACCTTCAGAAGAACAAAGAGGAGAATGATACTGAAGGAATAAAATAGTGAGGTGTTTGTTTGCTTGTTTGTTTGGTGAGCCTTTCACTTTTACAAATGTCCACAAAGTTTTCTTGATCACGGGGCTTCATGGCTCCCACACCGTGGATATATAAATTCATATATAAGCAAAGACCATCGTGAATTCCATAGTTGATATTAGCTCAGTGGTTTTCCAGATCATACCAGCCTTCCCGAGAAGTCATCGGTCCTGTAGCTCAAGGCAGCTCTTCCAGACTGTTATAAAATCCACTGTTAGCTATAGATGCCACAGGGTAACCCCCTTACCTTATAGTTTAAAACTGCCATCGAGTGGTGATAACTTTGGGGTTATCAAGCTTAAATATTAGTCATTCACTGAGGATTTGGACTTACCTTGTTCTGGTGATGGTTTGGTATACTTGTGGCTTGCTGTCCACTGTCCACTGGTCTCTGACTTTATAGCAATGCAGTTAAACAGAAATTTACAGGGCACAATTCATCCGTATGTGAGGCAGATATTTATACATATTTCTCTCATGTGGACTCCATCTCCCAGCTAGGTCGGCATGGAATCCAGTATTGTCCTGGAAGTTCACACTTCAGACAAGAAAGAATTGGAATAGAAATGTATCTTGGACAAAGACAATAAAGTGTCCTCAGGGGTTGGAGCCATCCCAGGCTGTCCCTCCATGGTGTCATCTGGTCTGCAGCCCACAGTCCTTTGAACTGCAGCCCTCATATTTGTCGTGATAATGGGAAGGGCTTCAGGCCACTTGAGCCCTGACTTTTTGTTGCAGTTGGCTTCTTCTACTGACAGAGATGTAGAATGAAGCTGGCTGCCCAGACTCTTGTTTGTGACCTTCACATTATAGAGTGCTCATGTTATTTCACCATCACTTCAAGAGGAGAGCAACGTTAGACTCACTCTTAGGGATCATCAACTAATTATTCTTTATTAACAAATGTCTGGCCAGACTCAGTGATTCAGCCTATAATCCCAGCACTTTGGGAGACCGAGGAGAGTGAATTGCCTGAGCCCGCGGGTTCAAGACCAGCCCCGGCAACTTGACGAGACTTCATCTCTACAATAAATTTAAAAATGAGACGGGCCTGGTAGCTTGTACCTGTAGTTCCGGCTGCTTGGAAGGCTGAGGCGGAAGGATCACCGGAGCCCAGCAGGTCGACGATGGTGGGTGACGTGAGTGTGCTACTGCACTCCAGCCTGGGTGACGGAGTGAGACTCCAACTCAAAAAAAAGTCTAAAGCTCTCATCTTAGCTGATGAGCTCTCCAGTAATACTGATAAGCTCCCTCTAACGCTAGGTTTTTAAAATGAATGCCATCCTAAGAAGTGTTTTAAACTTTGATATTGAACGGAATATTCCATTCTTTTATATTCTTAATGTTACAGTCAAACCAAAGTATTATGCTGCTGCCTGGAAAAACCAAAGCAAGTCTCAAGAAATTTTCAGAAATCAAAATTATGTCGTCTTCTTATACTGCAATTGAGTGAAGAAATCCGGAAAACAAGGAACTTTGCAGACTGTACAAATACGTGGAAATGAAACAATACACTCCTGAACAACCATGGGGTCAATGAAGAAACTAAGAACAAAATCAAAAAAGATTATTGAAGTAAAAAAGAAAACATAACTTACCAAAACCTGTGGAATTCATCAAAGCAGTGGTAGGACAGAAGTTCATAGCAATAAACACCTACATGAAAAAGTAGAAAGATTTCAAACAAACAGCTTAATGGTGCACCTCAAGGAACCAGAAAGACAAGAACCAACCAAACCATAGATTAGTAAAAGGAAAGAAATCTTCAAGACCAGAACAGGCCAGGCATGGTGGCTTAAGTCTGTAATTCCAGCACTTTGGGAGACCAAGGCAAGAGGATTGCCTGACCCCAGGGGTTCAAGACCAGCCTGGGCAACCTGTTGAGACCTCGTCTCTAAAATATATTTTTTAAAACTTAGCCAGGCATGGTAGCCCACGCCTGTAGTTCCGGCTACTTGGAAGGATCACCTGAGCCCAGTGGGTTGACGCTGGGGTGGCTGTGAGCGTGCCACTGCATTCTGGCCTGGGCAATGGAGTGAGACTCCAACTCAAAAAAAAACAATCCTCAACAAGATACTATCAAACCAAATCTAACAGCACACCAAAAAGATAATGCATCATGATCAAGTGGGATCTATCCCAGAAATGCAGGGATGGTTCAACATATGCAAATCAATAAATGTGCTACATCACATAAAAGAATGAAGGACAAAAACCAAACGATCGTTTCAACAGAGACAGCAAAAGCATTTGATAAAATTCAACATCTCTTCGTGATAAAAACTCAGCAATAAGCATAGAAAGAATATGCCTCGAAACAATAAAGGCCATTTGTGCCAAACCCATGACTAATGTGAATGGGGAATGACTGAAAACCTTCCCTGTGAGAACTGGAACAAGACAAGGATGTCTGCTTTCGAGGATACTCTTACTCAAATGGTATTGGAAGTCCTAGCCAGAGAAGTCAGGTAAGAGAAAGAAATAAACAGCATCCAAACTGGAAAGGAGGAAGCTAAATTGTTCCTGTTTGCAGACAATATACTATTAGATAAGAAAAACCTAAAGAGTCCACCAAAAAAAAACTCTTAAAACTGATAAGCAAATTCAGTAAAGTTATAGGATACAAAATCAACACACAAAAATCAGGAACAATACTGAACTAGCTGAAAAGAGAGAAAGAATGCAAGCTCATTTACAATAGATAAAAAAAGTACCTGGGAATAATTTAACCAAGAAGGTAAATCACCTCTACAATAAAAACTACTAAACACTGACGAAAGAAATGGAAAAGAACACAAACAAATGGAAAGATAGCCCATGCTCATGGATCAAAATAATTAGAAAAATGACCATATTACTCAAAGCAATCTACAGTCAATAGAATCCCTAACAAAATACCAATAGCATTCTTCACAAAAATTATATATGAAATATTTTATATAATTTTTAATATATATAAAATTTACACGGAGCCACAAAAGACCCCAAATAGCCTAAGCAATGCTGGATAAAAAGAACAAAGCTGGAAGAATCACATTACCTGACTTCAAAATATACTACAAAGCTATAGTAATCAAAACAGCATGGTATTGATAAAAACCGGCACTATAGATCACTCAGTATCATAGCCTCTAAGTCCATCCAAGTAAATGCAAAGTTCATAATTTTGTCCTTCTTTATGGCTGCGTAATAGAGAGCTTTAAAGTTTGCTTTTCTACAGATGGCAAGGAGAATGATGGTTACCAGGGGCTGGCAAGAGTGAGGAGGACATCGAGGGTGGGGACGAAGAGATGTTGCTTAGTGGACACACACATATGATCAGATACAAGTAATAAGTTCTAGCATTTGATTGCACAGTAGGGTAACTATAGTTATAGTCATTTATTGTGTATTTTGAAATAGCCATAAGAGACAACTTGAAATGCTTCCAACACAAAAAATAAACGATAAATGATTGAGGGAAGGGGTATTTCAAATACCCCGATGTGACCTTTGCACATCGTATGCATGTATCTATCACACACACCCCAAACATATGTACAATTATTGCGTGTCCATTAAATAATTTAATGTTTAATGTGAGCATAAACCATCTGGGACGTAGCAAGGGGTCAGTCAACGGGGAGCTAGTATGAACAAGGAACCTTTTCATTATATGTGCATGCTTCTCCCTTAATTTATAGTGCATTAAATTTTGCAGATATTCCCATGGGGTGAAACGATGAAAGCTGTGACATTTTCCCCACTGATGTATAGCTTGATAAAGTCACAGAATCGGCCACAGCTCTCCCAAGGGCTGGCTTGTTGCAGGGCCCGATTTATTCCATCACACCTCCCCACAGCTTCATAAGCTATCCACAGACCCCCTTTCGGTGCATCTGGATCCGATCAGACTTCTCTCCCTTATGCCCAAACCCTTCTGACATGCCCCTGAGAACCCCCATCTTCCAAGAAAAGACAAGCAACCGGAGAGTGTCAAACATTCCGAATATCCCTGAGGATGCCTCGAGGCTTTCAGACGAAGCCAAAGAGAATCATGACGTGGCATGGGGTGGCAGCAGAAACACTGGGTTCAGAGAGGCTGAGACGACCCAACCCCTGACATCCCTGTGCTCATCCAAGAGGCCGCTGCCACCTTTGTCCTCTTCCAACCTAGTTTCACTCTTCAGAGCTGACCGCGTCCACTCTCTGGTTTGGGAGACCCGCACGCATACTGCCCTTCCAAGGGGCCATGGCTCAAGGGGCCTGTCAGCTTCTCCCCAGGCCTAGGAGGGACCAAACTCCCCCATCTGAAGCTCAGGGGTTGGGTGTGATGAACAGACAGGTAGAGTCGGGGAAAGGCTGGTAGTCAGGAAGTAAGGTTCACGGCAGGCAGGGAGCATGGGGTAGAAGGAACCAGAAGATTTTTTGTCCCTGGATTCAAATCCTGGTTGTATGATTCTACCTTTCTGAGTTTCTTCTTGTATAAAATGGGGAGGAGGGGCCTCCCCTCGCAGGGTTGTCACAAGGACTAAGTGAAATGTGTATATAAAGGGCCTGACCCAACTGCAGGCACGCAGCAACCAATCAAAGCACAGGAGCTATTATTGGCTATTGTGTTCTGGGTTTTGTGAGTGCACACCAGCTGAGAAAATTACAGTCATCACCCGTGTTGGGGTAGTATTGTATAATGTCCAACCTATGTCACATGCATTTTCTCTCTTGGTTCCCCATCAGCCCTCTAACGGAGACTTATGACTATTATTATTCCCACCTTTTTTTTTAGTTGGATTCTCACTCCATTGCCCAGGCTGAAGTGCAGTGGCACACTCATGGCCACCGCAGCATCGACCTGCTGGGCTCAGGCAATCCTTCCTCCTCAGCCTTCCAAGTGACTGGTACTACAGGCATGCACGACCACACCCAGCTGACTTTTTTATTTATTGTAGTGATGCGGTCTTGCCAAGTTGCCCGGGCTGGTCTTGAACCCCTGGGCTCAGACAATTCTCTCACCTTGGCCTCCCAAAATGCCAGTGGGATTACAGGCTGAGCCATCGAGCCCGGCCTTGTTCCCACTTTTGAAAGAGAAAACTGAGGAGTAAAATTAAAGTGGAGACAAGGGTTCACAAGCGGAAGGACAAGAAGCGAATTTCTGTCAGGTTTTTACCTACTCAGAAGGGGGTCCAGGGACAGTGAGCCATACCCCCAAAATTCAGACTATGCATGTCAGCTTCTTTGCTCTCCCACGAAAAGTAAGCCACTAAACATACCCGGAGAGGGTAGACTACGGCAGGGAAAGAGCAGACACTGGAACCAGAAGCTCTGGACTCACATACCAGTTATATACTCTGTGTGCTAATTTCCCCAGACCTTAATGTCCTTATTTGCAAAATGGGGGTGGCATCAGTTCCTTTCAGATGCTGGCGCACTGAAGCTCAAATAAGACACATAGATGAAAGGGTTTTCTAACCATAGAAGAGTGCCTATTTGTATTATTACTGAGAAAAGTCTACCTTACCTGCACACGCGTGCTTATTGCAACACTATTCACAGTAGCAAAAACATGGAACCAACCATGCTACCCATCAAAACTGCACTGAATTTAAAAAATGTGAGATACACACAGGCGCACGCGCACACACACACACACACACACAAAATGGAATATTACACAGCCATAAAGAAGGACAAGCATATGAACCTCACAGCAACTTGGATGGATTAGAGTCCATCATACTCAGTGATCTATCACAGAAACAAAGAACAGAGTGCCACATGTTCTCACTCATAAGCAGACCCTAAACATTTACCATAATCCTATAAGAGAGGGATTGGCAGTAGCGGGATACTGCCGGGGTGGGGGAGCACAACATCAATAAGGATACCTGATCTCAAACCAGGTAAAGTGGGGACCAAAGGGAGGCCCAAACTTTACCTGTACAATGACCACTTGTATACCTAATCCTGAATTGTACCCCACATCTTTAAAATAACAAGAAATTTTAAAAAATTTTTTAAAGACGGTCTTGAAAGCTTTTCTGTGGACTTCGCTCTCATATTGCAAACTCCCTACCACACAGATTTATTTCCATCTTTATTGAAGTGACTTTGACTGCTGGCTGCCAGCCGAGCACCTGTTCACGCTGGCTGGGTGATGACAGGTCTGTTGCAAGGCAG
>CAUYQG010048942.1:0-29102 GCA_963574415.1 Tarsius wallacei | reverse complement strand
CTGAGATATACTAAGTCAAGAGGAAGGGAGCCTTTTTCTAATTTTGGCAATTGCATTGCCCGGAAGGGATACCCTCAAAAAAAAAAAAAAGACATGGAAGAAAATCATAAAATGTTTCTATAATGGACAATTATAATGTATAATTAATAGTAATTTTTATTATGAAAATATTAGAATTATCCATAGAGATATAAATATTAAAAATCCATTAGCCATGACCTTATCCACACTCTTCTTGAGCCTATGTTTTCAGTCTTTATTTTATATTACTATAATATTACTCACTATTTGTATCTGCTGGGTTTCTTAGTAGCAAACAATAGGAACTAATTCTGGCTCTCGAGTAAAAAAGGAGCTTACTGGAAAAATATTAGATGGTTCCCAGAATTGACCAAAAGGCTGGACAACCAGGACTGAAAACAGACAAAGACCAAAGGAGAGCAGGCATCGTAAATAGAGTGGTCTGGGTCCCACCACTGGTCCCAGAAATCATCTCCAGATGCCACCTTCAACACCTAGACTCTCATCTCTCTGACTCCAGTCTTTCATTACACCACTCAAGTTTCAAAGTTGACCAAGCCTAGATTATGTGCTCATGCCAGGGTCTGCCAGCAACTAGAGATTCCCAGCAATGGCTGGATTATAGAGATACTAGGGAAGTTGTTGATACCTTTGGCTCAGGCTGGGCCTAGAGTGGCAATAGCCCCCAAAACTGGCCCCTTTTAGCAGTGAGCAGTCTCTTGCTTTCATGGAGTAGCATGCGTGTCTTATCATTTTCTGGGCATGACAAGACATGAAAAAGTTTAGAACACGGTGCCCTAGCAGGAAAAGGGCCACTGATAAACACCGTAGAGGATTTTCCACGCCAGGAAAGAACTTCAGATGCTGACCAGCCTGTTTCAGTAAATGTCCATGACAATATTTTTCTGGGTGCTCAAAAATGACATGGCAATATGTGCCAGGATCTACAGTATGGTTTTAGAATCTGGATTAGTTATCTACTGCTGCAGATCACCCCTAAATTTAGTGTCTTAAAATGACATTTATTATCACACAGTTTCCTTGGGTCAGAAATCTGGGTCTTCTGCTTCATGGTCTCTTACAGGCATTCAAGGTGTCCATTAGGGCTACAGTCATCTCAAGACTTGAATGGGGAAGATCCGCTTCCAAGCTCACTGATGTGGTTACTGGCAGGATTCAGTTCTTCGAGGGTTATAGGACTAAGGCCTCATTCCTTGCTGGCTATTGGCCAGAAGTGGCCCTCGGTGCCTTGCCACATGGGCCCCTCCAACATGGCAGCTTGCTTCATCAAAATGTGCAAGCCAAGAAGGCAGTAGTAGTGGGACAGAAGTCACAGTCTTTCGTAACTTAACCACAGAAGTGACATCCCATCACTTTTGCCATGATATATTTGTTAGAAGTAAGTCACTAGATCCACTTCATACTCAAGGGGAGAGGATTACATAAGGCCATGAACACCAGAAGGCCTTCATTGAAGGCTGTCTTCGGAAACTGAATCTCACAGGGTCCTTACAATTTCCAGTGACCCTAGGAAACTGCACTTTCCACATACACATCAAATATAGCTTCTAGACCAGGGATTGGAAAACTTGTTTTATAATGGGCTAGATAGTAAATATTTTAGGCTCTGCCAGACATATGTCTGTCACAGTGACTCAATTTTACAATTGTAGGTTAAAAGTAACCATAGACAATCCATAAACAAATGGGTGTGGCTGTGATCCAATAAAACTTTATTTATAAAGATAGGCAGCAGACTGGATTTGGTCTGCCAGCTGCAGTTTGTGGTCCCTGTTCTAGACCATTACATAAGCATTCCTTATAAACTGTTCTCAACATTAAATGGCAAGACCAAGTCACTGCAAGGAAATCCCAGAAGTCAACAAGTTCACATTTTATTACCCATATGTGTGCTGCACCCCAGTATCCTGGATGGCCTAATGCCACATGTGAATAGAGTCAGGATATGTCTACAACGAGTGTGGGCAAATTGAAATGGATGGCACATGGCTAAACTACAACAGTAAAGAGTCCAAAGTGGGGGTAATTCTCAGTCAGCATTTATTAAGCATCTTTACATAGGTGTTAGGCTCTGGGCAGGGAGTAAGGAAAAGAGGGAAGAGAGATTACAAAGAAAAACAGGGCAATATGGAATCTAATCCTTCAGTGAATAGTGGACTCCCTGTGAATACCAAGATCCTTGGATGTTCAAGTTCCTTATATAAAATGGTATATACCAGTCATAGTGGTTCATGCCTGTAATCCCAGCATTTTAGGAGGCTGAGGCGGGAGGGTCGCTTGAGGCCAGGGGTTCAAGGAGACCAGCCTGGGCAGCATAGCAAGACTATATTTCTACAAAAAAAATAGTTTTTAAACTTAGCTGGGTGTGGTGGCTCACACCTGTAATCCCAGCAACTCAGGAGGCTGAGGTGGGAGGATCACTTGAGCCCGGGAGCTCGAGGTTACAAAGAGCTATGATTACTCACTACTCTCCAGCCTGGGTGAGAGCGAGACCCAGTCTCTTAAAACAAAAGGAAGATAAAATAATGAAAATGATGTAGTGTTTGCATATAACATACACGCATCTACCCGTATACCTTAAAACATATCTAGATTGCTTATAATGCAGTGTAAATGCTATCTAGTTATACTGTATTGTTTAGGGAACAAGAAAAAAAAAAGCCTGTACATGTTCAGTACAGACACGACCATCATAAGGCTTAACTCCATTTTCTATCCTTGGTTGGTTGAATCTGAGAATGTAAACCTGTGGATACAGAGGGTCAATTGCACAAATGAATTATGGCGATGCTTCTTAGACTTGAATGTGGGGTTTGCCAAGCGGGACCCAGGATTCTGCATTTATAACAAGCTTCTAGGTAATACTGCTGTTTATGGCTCATGGACTCATCCCTGAGCAAGGACTGAAAAGAGACAACCAGTTGATGCTTTTTAGAAACAAATACTCCATAGAGACTGGACAGATAGACATAATCTAATGTGGGAGGACTGTGCATCAGAATTTGCAAGCTGTCTTGGACAGAACACTGGGTCAGTGATGGCTGTTACCACAAACCAAGAGACTATATCCTTGGAGTTTGGGGTTCCTGATGAAAAGGGTTTGTAGGATCACGTGATAACACAAATGCACTATTTGGCATTCACATGTGAATAAAATGGTTACAATTCAGTGCTCAAGAAATAAAATCTATGTGAAAACCCAAAAGTTAAATTTAGAGGAAACTGTGTACTGTTTCCAACTTTTCTAGAATAATTTGGACAAAAATCACAATTTTGACTGAAATAACCTGGGTTAACAATTATTTGACAAGTTAATCAATTTTCAGTCTCCTTCTGATTTTCCTCTAATTTTTCCTTCTGCTTTTTCTAGTCCACTGTAGCCCTTCTTTCATTTGCCAAAACTCACATCCTCCCATCCATACTGATTTCTATGTCGCCTCCTTGTTATTTCTGATGGCTGACATTAAAGGTGAATTCAAAATGGAGTACCAACAGGGAGCTGATAGCAGAAACTCATTTCCTCCCTTAGTGTTATTGGTCAGTGATCAAGTTCTTGATGGAATCATGGAATAGGAAGGCTTCCCTGGAATTACTCTGAGCTCCAGGGAATGCCACCTGCAGACCTAGGAAATGCCTATGGGTTCAGTGGATGTTCTATCACGCGGTCAGCCAAAAGCATAGTTAGGAGGGAAGAGACAGGAAAATGAAAGATGAAAGACAAAAATAGAAGGCATAGAAAAAAATGAAAGCAGAAAATTATTGTCCTTTAGGAACATGATAAATATCTCCCCAAAGTGCCAGAACCACCGAAGGCCAAAATTTGTCAACCTACTATGGGTTAGCCCCCTTATTTTCCTGAGTCGTGGGCTGCATTCCATTCATCATCTATTGAGTGCCTGTTATGTGCAATACACAGTGCTGGGCAGCATGTGAGGAAAACAATTTTTAAGGAAATGAATATCCTTGCCCTTAAGGAGTTTATAGTTTTGTGGGAAAGAAAGTTACTTACACAGCCAGTTTTTCGGGGTAGAATATTAAATTTGCTATAATAGAGGCAAAAACTACCATGGGCATTTTTCTAATATCCCAGGAAAAGTAATTGCCCAGCCTAATCCATTTTTAAATTTTTTTATTTTTAGAGATGAGGTCTCACCAAGTTGCCCAGGCTGGTTTCGAACCTTTTTTTTAATTAGTGTCTCACTCTGTCACCCAGACTGGAATGCAGTGGCATAATCACAGCTCACTGCAGCCTCGACCTCCTGGGCTCAAATGATCCTCCAGTCTCGGCATCCCAAGCAGCTAGGATTATAGACACTTGCCACTGTGCCCAGCTAATTCTTTTATTTTATTTTATAGACACTATATTGCTCAGGCTGGTCTTGAATGCCTGGGCTCAAGCATTCATTCCGCTTCAGTGTCCCAAAGTGCCGGAATTACAGGTATGAGCCACTGCACCCAGTCTCAGCCTAACCTATTCTTTTTTTTTTTTGAGTTGAGTCTCATTCTGTTGCCCAGGCTGGAGGGCAGTGGCATGCTCATGGCCACCCTGGCGTTGATCTGCTGGACTCTGGCTATCCTTCCTCCTCAACCTTCCAAATAACTGGAACTACAGGTGTGCACTACCATGCCCAGCTAATTTTTTTATTTATTGTAGAGATGAGGTCTCGCCAAATTGCCCAAGCTGTTCTCAAACCCATGGGCTCAGGCAATCCCCTCACTTCAGCCTCCCAAAGTGCTGGGATTACAGGCTTGAGCCACCATGCTCAGCCAACCTATTCTTATAAGTAAAATGAATTCTTCAATCTAAGTTTCTTTGTTTCTAGGTTACAGCATGGAGATAATTAATACAAATATTTTCTTATCATTATGGTCCTCAATGAAGGTGCAAGTCCTAATTCACAATCTTAGTAAATATAACATGCATATCATTTAGTAAAGCAGTGTATTTCATAAGTCACTATTTCTTCCATCATGGTTATATATCATTTTATGCTCAGTAATTAATTTTTAAAACATTTTTGTTTGTTTTCCTTAAGTGCCCTCAAAGATTTGTTAGGGACAATATGCCCAGCAATATGTGAGACTTTCCAAAATTGTAATATTTCAAAGATGTCAGAACATCTGTATCTTAAAAAGCTGCATAAATGATAAAACTGCTTCAAAGACTTCTTGAGTATCTTTGTGCTTTGGATGCAATTAGTTTATTCTACAAATATTTAACTTAGAACCAGACATCATTTTTTTTTTTTTGAGTTGGAGTCTCACTCTGTTGCCCAGGCTGGAGTGCAGTGGCACACTCTTGGCCACTGCAACCTCAACCTGCTGGGTTCAGGCGATCCTTCTTCCTCAGTCTTCCAAGTAGCCAGAACTACAGGCATGCACTACCATGCCCGGTTAATTTTTTATTTATTGTAGAGACGAGGTCTCACCAAGTTACCTGGTCTCAGGCAATCCATTCGCCTCAGCCTCCCAAAGAGCTGGGATTACAGGCTGAGCCACTGAGCCTGGACCAATTTTTTAAAGAGAGATGGCATTTGCCATGGAATTACTGGTCTGGTTCCTAATAGTCCCTCATATGTGCCTTATGCTGTTGTCCATAGGAAAATCTTCCCTAGAAAAGAGATCCTTGACATTCTTAAGAGGTTCAGACCTTTCTGAATCCTTAAACTTTAAAGTTCATGAAAGAATATTATAGTACCCCATACAATTCAATAAGTAAATGAGAATCATCTACATAATTGGAGAACAACAAAACCACACTGACATGTGGCAGTTGAGTGTTTGGCTAGGCAACATGTTTCCATGCAGTACACTAACCTTAACACATGTGGGATGCAATTAGTGCTTGGCAAACTTACGGCAAAGGACCTTCTGGATTGTTTCTAAAGAGTTAAGACAGTGGGTATTCAGTGCTAGTGAGCAAAAATGTACAAGTACTGTCAGATTCTTCAAATATGTACACCCTTCTTTATTTTCCTGTGATTGTGCATACATACACATATACACACTGTGGTAGACCCAAAAATGGTTCCCCAAAAGCTATCCACATCAACTCTGTAGAACCTCTGAAAGAAATTTTACTTGAAAAAAAGGTTTTTCTAAATGTGATTAAGTTAAGGATCTTGAATAAGACTATCCTGGATTATCCTTGAGGGCCCTAAATCCAATGATAAGTATCCTTATAAGAGAGAGGCAGAGGGAGATTGAGACAAACAGAAGAAAGAAGACACATGCTGAGGGGAGGGTCACATGAAGATGGAGCCAAGAGAGATGTAGCCACAATCCAAGGAATGCCAACAGACACCAGAACCTGGAAGAGGCAAAGAGTGGACTTTTCCCTATGGTGCTGGGGCGAGCATAGTCCTGTGACACCTTGATTTTAGACTTCTGGCCTCCAGATTTGTCAGAGAATAAACTTCCATTATTTTAAGCTACCAAGTTTGTGGTAGTTTGTTATAGCAGCTCTAGGAAATTAATACACACCCCAAACTTTTTAGGTTCTGGGAAAAATTTATACAAAGTTGTTGAGAAGATTAAGTATACTGGTATTATAAAAGCCAGAGTGATAATAACAACTTCACTTTTCTTATCAAAAGTGAAACAGTGTTTATTTAATGTACTTTTCTTTAAGATACAGAATTTTGTGTTATGTAAATTGTATACATCAATAAGGTAAGTCTGGGTTTATTACTTGTCTTCTCAGTGTTACAGTGCTTTCTCTCTTTCTCTCTCTCTCTCTCCCCCCTCCCCCCACTCCCTCCCTCCCTCCTCCCTCCCTCCCTCTGGATTCTGACCACATTTCAGGAAAGGAAGGGGACTCTGATTTGATGGAAAAGTAATTTTATGATTGAGGTATGCACTGAAATGGCTCTTTCACTGGGCAGAGGCATAAATGCCATAAAACTGCCTTTAAGAGGCTACTAGAGGGTCACTGTGACTGCCACTATGATTCAGGGCTGTTACTTTTTAATCATCATATGCCTAATGGCATGTGTACTATGCTTCAATAATCTTTCAAACATCTGACCTCATAAGGATAACTTTGTAGTACAGGTACAGGTTAGGTGTTCTAGATCAGGTTTCCAAGAAACGGAGCCAGAGATGGGGTTTCTGGTACAAGTGATCTTTTAAGAGAGAGCCCTCGCCTATAACCTGCAGAGGAATAAGGGAAGAAGAATAATACAGGCAAAGATGTGGGCTCAGCGAAGTCTGGTTTCAGTCTGACCCCCAGGAAGCTCTGGAGTGCATATGCACCACACCATCGTCTCACCTTACGGCACAAGTCCAGGGCTTTAAAAACCCATGTTAATCACTTAGCTGTATAGCACATCCCTCCCTGGGGCAGCATAACATTCTGGGCGTCTCTGGACAAGGAGGCTCTTTTTAGGCCTGGCTGTTCTCTGGAGGAGGTTATGGCTATGAGCCATTGGCAACCTTCACTCCCAGCAGTGCAAGATGGGTGCATTAGGTAGGTGACGGAAACTGCTCAGGTCACCAAGAGCATCTAGGGACACATGGGTTCTACTTCAAATCACATTGCTAATCACACACATGATAATTTCAATAACTGCATCTGCCTTAAGAAAACTCTCCGAAGGGGGGAAAAACATGCTGGCATTACTGAACGGTGTTGGAATTTCACAAGTCTTACAAATTTGTCCTGCAAATAATACATTCACATTTTAATAGGTTTAATCTGGGAAGAGGGTCTTTCATAAAGAAATCATTTTTAGAAAACATGTGTAAGTAGAAACACAAAAGCCTGTATGTTTGGTTGTGCTGCCCTGCTCAGTAGTAAACACCATCATGTTTATTTTCATGATCCATATGTCTTTTTTCCACCCTCTGTTGACCGCATGAATGTCTGTCTGTGTAGCATGGTTTATCTTAGTCTGTAATGTCCCAGTAGGTGCAAGTTATGTCTATTTATTGTTCTCTATGTAGCATGTTGCACAATTGTGGGCTTACTCACTGCTTCTTGTTGATGATGCAGGTGGATACGTGACTATTTGCTTTTTGATCATGCAGTGATATTCTACTTAATAATTGCCTAAGCTTTAGCCACATGACTCAGGCAACATCCCAAGCAGGACTTGTAAATTCAAACGGAGCCAGACAGATAATGTAAAAGAGTGAAACAAGTCAGGTATAAAAAAAAATGAGAAACTGGAGAGCATAAAGGAATTCAGATTAAAATGTTTGAAACATGACATGGGCCAAACAAAACACTTCTGAGGGTCAGATCTGGCCAATGGATCACCAGCTAGTGGCCCAAAGGCTGTTCCTAAACTCAGAGCTGGAAATTCAGGCCAATTATGGGTGTCCCGGATCCGCCTTATATTTGCTGAAAGCTATCATTACTTGTCTCTGCCTACCATGGGTGATCTGAAGCACTAGATTTTTCTGTCACGCTGCCCTGCCTGTAGAACCAGACCTGGAGATCTTGAGATACTTCCTGGCTTGACAGGGAAATCTGAGTCATAGGTGCCCCATTTACTTAACACAACCACAAAAAAACACCTTAAAAGAGCTCACTTCTGGACAGGCATGGTGGCTCATGCCTGTAATCCCAGCACGTTGGGATGCAGAGGTAAGAGGATTGCCTGAGCCTCATGCTCAATACCAGCCTAGGTAGTAGAGTGAAACCTAAAAATTAAATAAATAAATAGCTGGGCATGGTGGTGTGTACTTCTAGTCCCAGCAACTCGAGAGCCGTGATCATGCCACTACACTCCAGCCTGGGTGACAGAGTGAGATCCCAACTCAAAAAAACAAAGACAAAAAAAGACGAGCCTTAAAAAGAAAAAGAGCCCATTTCTGATTGCTGTGCCCTGTATCTACGAGGCATTCCTTAAATACTTCCTTGTGATACAAACAAGCTAGCTTCATGATGCTTGATTCCAGGTTATTATAACTCAACCAATGATTTTCATTCCAAGGACGAAATGTTTCACAGTTTAATTATGATGCAAAGATTACATGTACTATAACAAGTGTTGATGAGGATGTGGAGAAATGAGAACCCTGAAACACTCAGACACTGCGGGTGGGAAAATAGTATGGTGGGTCCTCAAAAGCTTAAACGTAGAGTTACCATATGATCCAGCAATTCTACTCTTAAGTATATACCCAAGAGAAATGAAAACATATATTCACCCAAAAAATATTCTAACAGCATTATTCATAATAACCAAAAATGGAAAACAATCCACATATCCATCAATGGCTGAATGGATAAATAAAATGTTATGGATTCATACAGTAGACCATTATTCAACAATATAAAAGAATGAAATTCTGATGAATGTTACAACATGGATGAAACTTCAAAATATCATGCTGCCTGGGTGTGGTGGCTCAAGCCTGTAATCCCAGCACTTTGGAGGCTGAGGTGAGAGGATTGCCTGAACTCAGCCTGTGCAATTTGGTGAGACCTCGTCTTTACAATAAATCAAAAAAATAAGCCCGCGCATGATATCACGAGCCTGTAGTTCAAACTACTTGGAAGACTGAGATGGAAGGATCGCGTGAGCCCAGCAGGTCAAGGCTGTGGTGGCCATGAGCGTGCCTCTGTACTCCAGCCTGGGCAATAGAGTGAGATTCTGATTAGAAAGAAAGAAAGAAAGAAAGAAAGAAAGAAAGAAAGAAAGAAAGAAAGAAAATATCATGCTAACTGAAGGATGCCAATCATGAAAGACCACATGTTTTATGATTCCTTTTATATGAAATGTCCAGAATAAGGTAAGCCCAAAGAGACAGAAAATAGATTAGTGGTTGTCAGGAGTGGGGCGGGGCGGGGGGGGGAGGCGGGGAGGGAATGAGTAATGACTGCTATAGAATATAAGATTTCTTTTGGGGGCGATGAAATGTTCTAAAATATATTGTAATGATAGCTGCACAACTTTGGGAATGTACTAAAAACCATCAAACTGCATATGGTAAATGGATAAATTGTGTAGTATGTGGATTATATCTCAATAAACCTCTTATTTTAAAAACTGTGTGCTGTGAAGGTTTTTGTTATAGCCACCAAATACTGTTTACCTGAATCTATTCCAGTATAACTTTCAATGTTTTGCTTACTCATGGCACATAGTAGGTGATCAATAGATGTTTGTGAAAGATTGGCGAATGGGTTTCTAAAAAGCTAGACTATTCAGCAAGTTGGAATGAGGAACTCTGACTTAAATTTCTGGAGGCTATCTTGGAAATCTGTGGATTTTCTTTCATATGAGAAATAAAGTAGCACGAAGCCTGGCATATGGCATGCTCTCAATATACAGCAGTTCCTTTTTTGTCAACATAGTTATAAAACGTATTATTTTTCTTTCTTAGTACCAATGTTTGTAGCTTTATAATGCATTATCAATGGAAATAGAGGCAGAGGTTTAAGAAGACCAACCTTATTTTTGTTCAATAGTAGCAGTCACACTCAGCTAAGATATGATATTCAACGTTAAATTTTGAATAAACTGGCTAGTACAGTGGTTCTCAAGCTTTAGAGTGCATCAGAATAGCCTGAAGGGTTGATCTTGGTGGGGCCCCCGAGAATTTGCATTTCCAAGTTCAGGTATTGCTGCTACTCCTGGTCTAGGGATCACACTTGGATAATCACTAGATCGGCATTTCTCCCTTTTTAAACTTTGAAACAATCACAAAGTTACAGGGAAGATGGAAATTCTATTCAAATAACTTTTTTCTTACTGAGCCATTTCAGAGTAAGTTGCCAACATAATGGTCCATCACCTTCAAGGAATTCCTAAAACCAAGAAATTCTACATAACCAAAATACAACTGTCAGAAATCAGGAAAGAAACACTGACACATTCATACTATCTAATCTTCACACTCATTAAAATTTTGTCAGTGGCTCCAAAAACATGATTTATAGACAAAGGATCCAGTTCAAAGTTTTGTACTGCAGTTAGTTGTCATGTGTCTGTGGTCAGGGATAAGTCTCTCCTTGACTTTCCTGACTCTGACACTTTTAAAGATTACTGGACAGTTTTTTTTAGAGTCCCTTTTCTCCTAAAAGCCATTGTTCCTTTTAGTTGAAAATGGCATTTGGATCCAAAATCTGGACACTAGGTGAACTTATTGCTATTGGAGTGTTGCTGCTCTTAGGTATTCTCAGTGAGAGCTAAAAAATATACATATGTATGTGTATATATGTATATATGTATATGTCTACATATATACATACATGTATCAGCCACTGATTACTACAAACATAGCAGCTTAAAACAATACATATCAATTATTTTATGGCTTTTTTGTGGGTCAGGAGTTCTGGCATGGCTTGGTGGAATCCTTTGCTTCAAAGTTTCACAAAACATCAGCTGGAGCTGTGGTCTTGTCTCAGGGTTCAACTAGGGAAGGACACGCTTCCAAGCTCACATGGTAGCAGAATTAAGGACTTTAGGGGCTTGTTGAACTGGGGAACCTCAGGTTCTTACTGCCTGTCGGCTGCCTGCAGTTCTTTGCCACATGGGTCTCTCCATTGTGCAACTCACTACCTAGTAGCTTGCTTTACCAAAGTCCATAAGAGAGAGAGTCTCCAAGCAAAATAGACATTAGACTCAAATGTAACACAGTCACAGAAATGATATCTCATTATCTTTGCTGTATTCTCTTGGTTAATAGCCAGTCACAGGTTCTGCCCATACTCAAGGGAAGAGAATAAATACCAGCGGGTACAGACTATTGGGGGCCATCTCAGGAGCATCATGTTGCCATCACATGGTAAATGTGGCAGATGCACGGCTCCCAAAGTGAATAATTGGGGGCTATCTTAGAGTCTGTCTACTGCTATACGTATAAACATATGTATATTTATCCTTGTGTTTCTATTTATGTACTCATCAATCTATCATCTATCTTTCTATCTTGAAAACATTGATTCATACTAATACACTCAGTTCTAATCCAACACCATGATGTTCATCTTTGTCTTCTCCCTTTCCATATTTGTAATTCCCTGTTCTGACAGTGAGAAACCTTCATGTATTTATTGAATGGCTCAATTTCCCAGCTCTGTGGGCATCTCTTCCCCCTATGGATGCTCTTCTGTCTGCTCAATTTCTGATGCCCCATGTCAGGCTGCCCCCATACACGTTGAGCTTCCCCATGCAGAATGCCCCTTCACCTATGGCCTCTGACTCCCTGGGTCAGGCCTTCCCTTGCATGGAGGCCACCTTTACTTGGTGTAGCTCTGACACACCACTGCCCACCTCCTCTCCTCACCCCAGGGATGTCCACCTCACTCTGCTCCATCTAATACTTTAAGACGGAATCATTCAGGAAGAAAAGGAAGGGATAGGAAGGGAAGGAGCACATTTCTCTTCGTTTCCACTATTCCTCATTAAATACAATTCCTCTACCTTTCCCCCAAAGATGAGAGAGCAGGTACAAAACATTCTCTGAACAGATGGTGCAAAGTGTGAATGGCTATTCTATAAATTTGTAGCTTATTAGCTGAAGTCGAAGGAACTCTACTGTGTGAGGCAGCAGGAAAAAATATAAAAGAAGGATAAGTGGGAAAAAAATCATGCACAGTCTTTTCATTCTACCTCCATGCTTTGCTCGGGTTCAACTATTTTCCAGTCTGAGATAACCACCTTTCTCTCTCTCCTTTGCATTAGTTCAATTCCTCACTCCATCAGAGGTCCAGCTCACAGGTCCCTTCTTCCATAGTCCCTCACTAACCAGAATCCAGCCATTTTCTCCTCTCCTAATTAAAATTCCAAACCATACTTACGTCTTTGCCACCCATGTTCTAGTACTTGATTCTACATGACCTTGCATTGGTCTTTAGTTTTTTCGTGTGTATGCTTTTTTCTCTTAAACTAGATACTAAGTTCTTTATGGATATACTTCATTGTGTCTTTCATATGCTTGTTAGATGATTGCAACCAGCTATGTGCTGTGGAGGGACATGATATTGGGGCAGAAAGGGAAAGATGGGAACTCTTTCAGAAGGGTGGCTGGCAATTTCACTTCTTGTTCTTGTGTTAACTTCACTTTCTTCACTTGAAGGCAAGCACAGCATTGCAGAATACATGTGTAACATGTTTCACCTACACCAAATGGATAGAAAAAACTGGAGGGGGCCAGACACAGTGACTCATGCCTGTAATCCCAGCACTTTGGGAGGCTGAGGCAGGCAGATTGCTTGAGCCCAGACCAGCCTGGGCAACATAGCAAAACTTCGCTCTACAAAAAAAAGAAAGAAAGAAAAGAAAAGAAAGAAAAAAGAAAAAAGAAAAAATTAGTTGAGAATGGTGGTATGCACCTGTAGTCCCAGCTACTTGGGATGCTGAGGTGGAAGGATTGCCTGAGCTCAGGAGGTCAAAGCTGCTGTGAGCCTTGATCGTTGTGATCATGCCACTGCATTCCAGCCTGGGTGTCTGAGTAAAAAAACCACGACTCAGCAAACAAACAAAACTAGAGAGATGGTCTTATTCATACCCCTGTTTTTCTGAACCCTGTACATCATGCTAGCCTCCTAGTTTTGAGGATCTTGTTGAATGTGGCTGCACAATTATATTTACAAGCCATTGAAAGAAAGGAATCAAAGATTAAGATCATCTTCTGATACAGCATTGTAGTTTTAAAAGGAAGTAGCAGGCTTTGCTGCAATAAGAAAATAATAAGCCATTTCCTAGCATGCAGTGTAGCCTCAGTTCCTTATTGTGTCTCAGTCATGGTGTCAATGAATACTTCATGAACACTTCAAAGCTATTCAGTGTATGGAGCTACATGTGATTTAAATTTCAGGCTTATCAGAATTTGTTTAATAACAAAATCCCTAGTAACCACGTAGGGGTTGGATACTAATCATCATCACAAAAATATTAAATAGTTTACCCCAGCCACTAAAAAGCATCAGATGTGGAAAATCTTGACCTGTTGGTTAACATGTCTTCCTGGAGTTCTTATAGATATTCTCATTCTTTTTTTTCTCTCTCTCTCTTGTTGGTGTTCACCTTGAATAATAAGACAGTGACTTAGGGTTACACAATATATCCGAGCGATGTTATCAAGCCTTCCCTAATCACCGCACTCTAACGTACAGCTCGTCAAAACAGACCAGAAGCATAACATCACACAATCCCAACACACAGTACATGAAGTCGGCAGCTGCTGGGAGGGCAGCCTTCGTTCCACTGGGCTGAACGTGTCTCCTTTAAGGGGCGGCAGCAGGAAAGAATGCATGTGAGCTGCCAAAACAACATGTGAGCTGGTGAAGATGATCCTGAACTTGAGCACGTGAAGAGGGTGATGCAAAATGTAAACAGCGCTGTTTCTTTTTTGGCAAAAACAAGAGACAAAAGACACCTCGTAGGAGAGAGAAAGGGCATTTTTAGATGTGATAGAGGATTTTCCCATCAAGCAGAACATGAGTCTATTTCTGTAAGTAATTGAATGCACATGTACATACACACGCCCATGTAGTTGCCCAGGGAATATCTTAAGAAATCGAACCAGCATTTTGACTTTTGTTCTGCATGTCAGGGATCACTTGGAGGTTCTCTCTGAGGGTTCTTTTTCCTTCTGAAGTTGGCAAAGGAGAGGCTACCGTGTTCTAGGCTAGGGCTAGCTCTATAAAGAACTATTTGCTGAGGTTCTCTTAGCCCTTTGTTTGCTTAGCTGCCATTATCAATCAACACTCTCTCCTGATGAGGATGAGACCCTGTCAGAAAGGAGGCTGGACCACAGCAGGCAGTGTAAATCTATCTCAAACACACAGGAGTTGAAAATGCTTCCTACCTGAGAAACTGAGTGAAGAGTAAGAAGCTTTTGTTCAAGAGGGTTTCTGTGATGTATTCTTTTGTTTAGCAAATATCCCAGTTGTTTTGGCTATATATCTGGATTTTCAGTTATCAGGGTTGCTTAATGTAAGTTACACCGGTACTAATCAAAATGTTGCTGAAAAATGCAGGAAGCGATTACTTTTCCGTTTGTCAGATACTAGATAGTAAAAGACAGACCTAACTAGAACTCACTTCTGTCTCTTATTAAATAATAGCAGACAGGTAGTTTTGCCTCTCTGATCTTCAGTTTCTGCATCTGCAAAATGGGGGGCATTTTTCCAATTTCACAGAGAACTGCGAAGTATTGGACTGGCCTGCAGTAGGTGCTCAGGGAATGAAAGTGACATTTGCTTTTTTTTTATTTTTTCCTTTTTTCTTTTTGAGTCAGTCTCACAGTAACATGATCATGGCTCACTACAGCTTCAACCTCCTGGGCTGAGGTGATTCTCCTGCTTCAGCCTGCCTAGTAGCTGAGACTACAGGTGCACACCACCATGCCTGGCTAATTTTTTGTTTTTGTTTTTGTTTTTGTAGAGATGAGTTCTCGTTATGCTGCCCAGGCTGGTCTTGACCTCCAGGATCAAGCAATCCTCCCGCCTTGGCCTCCCAAAGTGTTGGGATTACAGATGTGAGTCACCTTGCCCATCCCCCCAATTGATTTTGTTAATTACGGAGTCAGAAGCCCAGAGTATGTTACTTGTTGTGGAAGGCTGGTGTCTCAGACCTAATACCTGCCTAGGTCACAGAAAGGAACAACAGCCAGCTCCTCAGAGATTTCAGGATTCAGAGTGCAGATTCTACAGAAAGCTTGCTTGAGAAAGCATGTCATTCAAAATTCACTGAAGGCAAAAAAGGACAAGTATTATGTGACTCCACTTATATGAGGGACCTAGAATAGGCAAATTCACAGAGACAGAAAGTAGAATAAAGGTTCCCAGAAGTTGAGGGTAATGAGGAGTCATTGTTTATTGGGTACAGTGTTTCTGTTTGGGATGGTGAAAAAGTTCTGAAAATGGATAGTGGTGACAATTGCATAACAGTGTAAATGTACTTAACGCTACTGAACTGTGCACTTTAAATTGTTTAAAATGACAAATTTTTATGCCATATATTTTACCACAATTTTTAAAAAGAGAAAAAAGTCATTGAAATGAAGCAAATTAAGATATACTTGATTGTGGAATAATATGTAGCTGTTAGAGGGAATGGGGTTGATTTTATTCTGCTGACATGGAAAGATGCCCAGGATATATTGCTAAGTGAAAAAAGCAATTTGCAACCGTATGTGTAGTATAACACCAATTGTGTATTTTTTTTTCTGCTTGAATTGCTTTACATTCATTAACTAATCTAATCTTCACAACACTCCTATGATGTATATACTATCATCATGACTCCATTTTTCAGATGCGGAAACCAAGGCACAGAGAGGTTACATATCTTGTCCTAGGACACAGATCTAATAAGGGGTACAGCAGAATTTCCATCCAGACTCTCTGGCTCCCAAAGTCTGAGTACCAAGCCCTTCAGTATGGGCTTCCTTGGGAGCACTTTAGAGACGCAGAGTCTCTGCCCAACCTCAGACCTGCTGAATAAGAATCTGTAGAGGAACAAGATCCCCAGGTGATTCCTGTGCATGTCAAAGACGGGAAAACAGAAGCCTTAAGCACTACGCAACACAATGCCAACTTTATAATAACAACAATTGTAAGAAAAATAAGTATCAATACAAACATATGAAAATTTACTTGGAATTTTGTTGATTTCTTTAAACTGAGCAGTTAATCCTAGAAACTAGACAAAATAAAAAATAAAAGACCGTCTTAAATTGGCATGTACCAGGTTTACATCCTGTGTATCATCCTGTGTCAGCTGAAGAGTTATTCTGTCAGGAGTTTAGAAATGTCTTTCTCTTGAAGCTCCTGCCTAGAGTCTTCCTAATGTAGTTCTTTACAATATAATAAAAACCTTATTAAGTTGAATGCAATTCTGAATTATAATACATTCATTTGGAACATGGTGAAATCTTTGATGAATTTAAGAAGAAATTGTTTTGCAAATAAATTGCCATGTTAGTTAACAGACTTGTAAGGGGGGCATATTAACTGCCCAAATAAAGCCAGCTCCTTTTTAATTGTAAGGATTTTAATACATAAATTGTTCTTGATTGTGAGACATCAACATTTATTAAAGGAACATGACAGCACTTCTCCATAGACAGTCTGGAAGTACTTAACTAATTTGTTAACTGTAGTTTAGCATACTAGGACAAATTTTCTCAGAAAAAATTCTGTAATTCATACTTTTCTAGTTGTGTAAAATCTACCACACTTCCACACCCACCCTTCCAACTGAGCTGAATTAATTAGGTTTTATTTTACCAAGCTTTGAATATAATTGTGTAGTAATCATAATGTTGATTAAACCCTAAACTAAGATTGTTTCACTTAGTAGCCCTATGCCTCAGTTTCTCCATCTGTAAAATGGATAACAAGGAGGGAACTCCTAAAAACCAAAATTTATTTATAAAAAAAGTATTTATTCTTACATGTTTAAATTTCAGTCATCTTCAAAATACTCTCCATTTGATGCAATTCCCCTATTGAGACACCTTTTCCACTGCTCGAAACAGTTTTTGAACTCATCAGTTTTAATGCCTTTTAGTGCTTCTGCCATTTTTTGTTTCACCTCTTCCACATTGGCAAAATGAAGACTTTTTTCATTCAGGAAAACCAAAAAAAAAAAAGTTGCTCGGGTGAGATTGGGTGGATAGGGAGGATGAAACACTGGGGTCATCACATTTTTGGTCAAAAACTGCTGAACATTCAGCACAAGTTTACATGTTGTTTTGTTCATGTAAATCACCCTTCATGAAATGAATCACCAAGAAAAGATTCCCTGAAGCCAAATGCAGCCTCTCACAACAAGGCTAGGTGGTTCAGTGATGCCAGTGGGTTTCTAGAACACTTACCTAGTGGGGAAAGTCTGTACTACAAGAGGCTGACCCCCCAAAAGATAATTCTGTTTTTGGGGGTCCCCCTTGTCTTAAGGGGTACAAGTGGAGTCACCACATGTGATTGGGCAGGTTGAGAACCCGCCCAAATTTAGGGGAACCATTCACAACCTGCATGGTTGTAAGCTGCTCCTCTGCTCAGGGTATTCCTAAAAGGATTAAATGAGTTGATGCATACAGATCAAGGAAAATTATGGCAGGCGCAAAATAAGCACTCTTTTAAGTGTTTAATAATTTTAACAAAATAGGTCTTGATTCAAGGAGCTATTGCCTTCACATAAATATTGTAATGAATGTCACGGGAAATGAATTTGGAGAGTATGATGTACTTACCTCAATCAAAATCAATTGATTTGGTAAGCAGTTACTGTATTATACTCACATTCTTCCATTTAAAACGTCAGAAAGGCAACCTATAATACAAAGATGGAAATAAAACTTCTAGCCAGGTACGGCGGTGCACACCTATAATCCCAGCACTTTAGGAGGCTAAAACAGGAAGATTGCTTGAGCCCAGGGGTTCGAGAACAGCCTGGGCAACATATCGAGACCTCATCTCTACAAAAAAAAATATAGATATAGATATATGTAAAATAAGCTGGGTGTGGTGGCACATACCTGTCATCCCAGCTACTCAGGAGGCTGAGGCAGAAGGATCACTTAAGCCCAGGCAGTGAAAGCTGTGGTGAGCCATGACTGTGCCACTGCATGCCATCCTGGGTAACAGAGTAAGACCCTGTCTCAAAAGAAAACAGAAAAGAAAATGGCTGCCTTCAAGAGGCTCATAATCCAGTGATAGACATATGATGACAACCTGTTGGGGAGATGCTGGTATTTAAGAGGATGGGCTCTGGGGCCACAGAGACTCCAAATCCCCACTCTGCCATCACCAGCTGGAAGACCTTTATCTTCACCTCAGCTTTACCTCTTTAAACCTAATTTCTTTCTCCGTAAAATGGGGGAGGATTACTACATCACAGAGCTGTCATGAGGATAAAAGGAGACATTGCATGCAAAGCCCATACCCATTGGTAAACTAGTAAGCGCTCAACACCTGGTGTTGCTTGTGTATTACCTCATCACGTAATTATATAGGCAACCGGCTTCTTCTGCTTCACCCTTTACTTCTTGACATGACAATTCCTTTCCAGGGGCCGTTTTTTTCCCACCACGGCGATGTGGATGTGTTTCTTCTTCCTGGCCTTTTCTCTCTAGCATTTATCCCAGACCCTTAACTTAGACTAATCCAAGACACTTCCTTGAGCCAAACTTAGGAAAAAGACCAAGAGAGAAGGAAGCCCAGTTAGACACTTCCCAACACTTAGTGTACAATCTTGTCCCTTAGGAATAGCAAAATGACAATGGTTTTGTCCTCATTATATAAAATGTGGTTCTGACGTAATATAAATGTTCTCAAATGAAAAAAAAGTATCCTAGGGTTTTCTCTATTTCACATTTAGCTCTTCATTTATCTATGTTTTAAAGTATGAACATTAACTGCTGCCACACTTACTAATTTTTTAAAGTTGAATGTGTTAAAAAAAATAGTGCTCATTTGTTCATTAAGTGAGGCTATTGGACCACCTACTAGGTGCATGGCGGACATTGTGTTGGGTGTGATATAAAAAGAATAAGATGGGGACTAGACCTCAAGGAATTTACAGGCTCATAAGAGAAATTCAAGGAAATGACAGTTAACACAAGAGCTAAGTCCTACAACACAGATAAGCTCAGGATGCTGGGGAGTGTTTGATCCATTAGACACCCCTGGCAGAAGCTTAAGGCCTGCATGGTTGCAAGGTTTCTCAGGAACTATAAAAATGTTTGAATCCAAAAAAAAGTCTGAGTCCTGAAAAAATATATATATATCATGACCAAAATATAACCATATTAAATAAACAATTAAATGTCTAGAGAAGACAACATTGTGTCAACCACATTCAGGTTCAATTAGTATTTATAAAAGTTATTACATCTGAAAACAATTTGTAAATTAGATTATTAAAAGATTTCCACAATTGCCAGTTAGACACAATTATTGTTGATATAAACGATTGTTAATTTAAAATAATTACTCATAGTCAATTTCCAAAACAACATTATAAAGCAAATTATCCTTTCAAAACTATTTGCAGGAGAATATCATATTTAATTTGGGATGTGAACACATTTTCATATGTTTAACAGGACAGGTGGTGGGCACCTAAGGGCAGTGGCAAGGCCCACCTGAACACTTAGAAGAGCCTTGGTTTCTGTGTGAACACCTGGAAACCATGAATGACCCAGACTTGGGGGACCAAGAAAGGCCTCTAGCTCATGCCTGAGAGGAGTCCTAAATGAGGGCAGGTGAGTATGTTACTTTCCCAGGGCTGCTTTAACAAGGAACCATAAACTGGGTGGTTTAAACCACAGAAATTTATTGTCTTACAGTTATGGAGGCTGGAAGTCCAAGATCAAAGTGTTGGCAGGGGTGGTATCTCCTGTGGGTGTGAGTGTGAATCTGTTCCATGCTTCTTCCCTGGTGTCTGGTGGTTTGCCAGCAATCCCTGGCATTCCTTAGCTTGTAGCAGCAAAAATCCAGTCTTCATGTGGTGTTTTCTCTCTGCATTTCAGTTTATGTTCAAATGTTCCCTTTTCATAAGGATACTGGTTCTGTTGGACTAGGAACCACCTGACTCTAGTATGACCTCATCCTAACCTATCCAATTCCATCTACAACGACCCTATTTCCAAAGAAGGTCACATTCTGAGGTACTGGGGATTAGGATTTCGATGTATGATTTTATTTTAGAGACACACACAATTCAGTCATAATGGTGAGTAGAAAACTGATGGGAGAAAGATCGGGGTAGGAGACCAGGGTGGCACATTCAAAGGACTTACAGAGAATAGAGAACACAGGATTGTTCAAGATAGGTGAGATGAGGCTGGCATGGGGAAGGAATCAGATCACAAAGCCCACCTTGTAAACCAAATTGGATTTAATCAAAAGGTCGGGATTTTTCAGCATGGTATTTAAAAATCAAAATGAGACAACAAAAAATTTCTCATGCATCTCTGCCCTGCCATGCCCTCTTCTTACCAAAGTTTCTGTATCTCAAAACCCTGAAAGTCCACTATGAAAGAAGCAAGGTCAGAGGTCTAGGGACTACTCTGGGTCACACGGCTTGTTCCCAACACAATCTAGGTTAGAAACCAAGGAACTGACTCCTGTCCAAGTCTCTACCTTCTATATACCATGCTATTCTTATTTGTCTCACTTAGAAGGTAATTCTTTGGTTGTTATGGACTCTTAGATCATAAGTTCTTCGATTTTTTTTTTTTGAGTCAGAGTCTCACTCTGTTGCCCAGGCTGGAGTGCAGTGGCACGCTCATGGCCACCACAGCCTCAACTTGCTTAATTCAGGCAATCCTTCTACCTCAGCCTTCCAAGTAGCTGGAACTACAGGTGTGCACCACCATGCCCAGCTAATTTTTTTGATTTACTGTAGAGACGAGGTCTTGCCATGTTATTCAGGCTGGTCTTGAATCCCTGAGCTCAGGCAATCCTCTTGCCTCTGCCTCCCAAATTGCTGGGATTACAGGTGTGAGCCACTGTGCCCGCCTGGATCCATTTTTTAAAACTAGGGTTCTGTAATACTAAATGAAGTAATCTAGTCAACATATTGGCCTATATTTAAATACTTCGAGGGCAGAGTAGACTGTTAATCAGTTGCAGGAGAAAAATGGAAATGATCTGTTTATGTGTCTGTCTCCTTCACTAATCTTTTAGCACCTCCAGGGCAGAAACCATGACCCACTCATTCCTCTATCCTACTGCTGAGCACCGTGCTCAATGAATGCTCAACTGACTGAGGGCCAGAGACACTCCCTTCCTCAGCTCAGGAGGCCTACTCTCAGCTGGGTGTCTTGTGTGGCCCAGGAGAAGGCACTGTAGATACAGTTCTAAGACACTGGCTGGGCCCTAGAAGCCTATTTCAGCCCAAGGAGTTAATATCCTATAATAATATCCTGGAGGCCCAGGCTACTGTAGACAAAAATCTCACAGTAAGCGCCAAACCCAGAAGTGACCCTGCTCTAAATAGAAAAGCCAAAAGCACATCAGAATTCCAAACAAGAACTTTCCTAAAAAAGACACAATTTGGGCAACCCACTTGAGTCCCCTCCCACTGTGGGAGCTCTTTCTGTCCTCTCAATACATCCTGCTTTCAAAAAAAAAAAAAAAAAAGACACAATTCGAAAGCCACAAGATAAAAATGGACAGATTTGACTATGTTAAAAAAATAAGCTTCTGCACAATAAATGATATGTTTAATAGTTTAAAGACATAAGGCAGACTAGAATTAAATATTGACACCATGTATTTTAACTAAGTCTTAATATCCTAAATGCAGGCAAAGAACCAGAAGAAAAAACAAACCCTAAGGGCAAAGGAGCAAAATGTACAAGCAATCTGTGTAGGGGCGATACAAAGAGCATCTCAATAGTTATGTGAAATGTGCAAATTAAAACTGCAATGAGTAACATTTGATCCTTCTGGACTGGATTGGCAAAAATGAAAAAATCCATTGTTGGTAAGGGTGAGGTCAAAGGGTACTTCTGGGGCGAGTACAATTTACTTTGCTTCTAGAGGGTAATTGGCATCATCTGTGAAAATATAAAAGGTAAATATGCTTATGATCAGAAAGTCTGATTCCAGGGATTGAGTCTAATGATAATAACAACAGCTAACCTTAACTGAGCACTTATTATGTGCCAGAGCCCATGTAGGGTACATTACAGGGAACATATTTCCTTGGCGAGATGACATGGAGTATAGACCAATAATTAGCTCCATTTTCCAGAAGGAGAAACTGCCCAAGTTTTCAGTTAGTAACTAATGAAGCCAGGATTTCAATTCAGGCAGTCTGATTTAATCATGCATATGCACTTAATTTAATCATGTCCTATAATGTGTCTCACACACATGCATGAGACTACACATGCATGAGACTATATATACGTTACAGCATTATCATAATATAGAGATTACATCTAAAGTTCTAAAATTAGAGAGATGGTTTGATGAATTCATTACAGCCATACCATGGGATACTATGCAACAAGAAAAACGATTTGTTTGTATTGACAGAGAAAAGCATCCATGCCACATTATGAAGTGAAAAAAGAGCAAATTGTAAACTAAGTAGCATAAATGATGATTATTTTTTAAAACTCTATGGCCAGCCCGGGCAACTTGATGAGATCTCGTCTCTACAATAAATAAAAAATTAGCCAGGCGTGGTAGCGCGCACCTGTAGTTCCACCTACCTGGAAGGCTGAGGCAGAAGGATCACCGGAGCCCAGCAGGTCGAGGCTGCGGTGGCCGCGAGTGTGCCACTGCACTCCAGTCTGGGTTACAGAGTGAGACTCCAACCTCAAAAAACAAACAAACAAAACTTTGTATATATAGGCACACATCAAATCTTTTTTTAGTGGTTATTCATAGGTGTTAAAGTAGGAAGAGTTTCACTTCTTTTTTTTTTTTTTTTTTTTGAGTCGGAGTACCACAGGGGACCAAAGCTTAAGAAAACATGACCTGGCCATAGCTCAAAGAGCACATGGCCACATCATTGCTTAGCAAGGCAATGGCCTATGTTTAGCCTTTTTCTTTTTTTTTTTTTTTGAGTTGGAGTCTCACTCTGTCGCCGAGGCTGGAGTGCAGTGGCCCGCTCACCCTACCCCAGAGCCGACCTGCTGGGCTCTGGCGATCCTGCCTCAGCCTTCCCAGTAGCCAGAACCACAGGCATGTGCTGCCACACCTGGCTGATTTTTTATTTGTTATAGAGACAAGGTCTCACCATGTTGCTCAGACTGTTCTCGAGCCATGGGCTCAGGTAATTCTCTCGCCTCGGCCCTCGAAGTGCTGGGATTAAAGGCTTGAGCCACCACACCTGGCCGAGTTTCACTTCTTTACTTTAAAAATGTATCATTTAGGTCTCTACACCTAGTAATAGAAAATCTAACTCAAATTAGCTTAAATAATAAAGGGAAACTTTTGCTTATGAAGGTCCAGAGGTATAGTATGATTTGGTAGCTTGACTATGCCTGAATTGGTGTGACTTGGCAACTTAATGTCTTCAAGGACCTGGTTTCTTTCCATCTCTCTATTCTGCTTTCCATTGTGTCAACTTCATTCTTAGGCAGGATTCCCTCAGAGTGGCAAAAAGGCTGCAGCAGTTCCAGGCTTCTCATGTGCACCCCACAGTGTCCAGAAGCAGAGATGTGCTTGTGTCCTGTGATTCTCAGCAAAAGTCTAGAGGTTCAACACTGACTGGACCGGTCTGGAATGAATCCCTGTAGCCAGAGGAATACCAGATGCTGATTGGCTTAGGTCTATATATTCTAAATAAATCACTGTCATAAGGAGGCCTGCTGTGATTAATCAGGGTGTCCCCTGAAGATGGGAGTGGGATCACTTGTGGCTGCCACATGATGGGGGAGGAGGGAGATGTTCATTGAGAAAATAACACTGTGATACACTGATGTATTTTAAAATACAAGATCTCACACTTTTAAAAATTGCAAAATGTTCAATTTTATAAATGCCTTATTTCTTTGTCAGTGCAATGATTGAGGTTAATGACCTGCATCAAGGGGCTCATCTAAGAGAGGTGGTGTGATTTAGAGGGTCAAATGCTGGGACTGGGAGTTAGGAGGCCTGACTTCAAGTTTCAGCTCTGCCAATAAGATCTTAGGAATGTCACAGAACCCCTTGGGGCTCAGTTTCCACATTAGCAAATGATAGCGTTGGATCAGACAACTTTTACGGTCCTTTCTATCTCAGTGGTCCCTCTCTCCTTGTTTATAAGATTCTTCTTTCTCTCTGTATCTGTCTGTCCTCTCTTTCTCTCTCTTTTTCCCTCTCTCATCTCTTCATCTCTCTCTATCCATCTATCATTTATGTTAACAATTTTCCTGGGGATAAAAATACTATACGCATAAGGAAATATCCTAATAATGCAAAAGAATACATAGTGAAAAATATTTTCTCTCTCACCCTTAACACAGAGCACTCTCCTTTCTGCCCTCTTTATCCACTAACCACTCTATTACATATGCAAATAGTCTCCATGCTGCCTTCTTTTTCATGTAACTATGTAGAAATGGACCTCCTGGGCAAGAAGATCTGTGCATCTTATGTTTTGATAGATATATCTAAATTGTCCACCAAAGAGGATAATGCTTAGTTCTCCAATTCCTTATCCATACCCTATGCTATCAGTCTCTTTCATTTTTGTTATTCTGCAAGATCAAAAAACCACATATCATTGTGGTTTTACTTTGCTTTTCTTTTATTGTCTATGAGGTTGAGGATCTTTTAATATGCCTAAAAGTCATTGACATTTATTATTTTATGACTCATTTGTTCATGTACTTTGTCGTCCCCCCGCCACGCCCCACCTTTTTTTTTTTGTACAACTAGAATTTTTCTTGGAATGCAGACAATGGAGCATTCTTAACACCCCGCTATGGAAAGATGGAACTGAAAGGACATCACTCTATAGGCCCTTGGGTTACAGGTGGGTCCCAGAGGGCAGAGGTGGGTGGTATGGCCCAGGAAGGACTCACAGAAGGAATAGGGAGCTTTACTGCAGCCAGCCAGCCAAGAGCGGCTTTTACATTTCAAAGGGTTTAAAACAACAACAACCACCACAACAAACAAACAAAAACCAAAGAATAATACGCTACAAAGGGGATCACATGACCTACAAAGCCCAGAACATTTACTATCTGGCTCTTCACAGAAAACTTTTGGGATGAACAAAAAAAGAGGATGCTGAAATGGAACAGTCTGGAAGGTAGGGGGAGACTCATCTAGACCAGGGTTTTCAAAGCAAAAAGAGTTGTAAGTTATATTGGAAGGGTGGGGTGAACACTGTGGCCAAGAATTCAGGTAAGATAAAGATTTAAGAGTGCATTGGAATTGACAATTAGGAAGGTCACTGTGACCCTTGGCTGAGCAGTTGGGGGGTGGGGCGTGTTAATACAGACTTTTGAGTCACAGGAAATAAAAACAGAGAGAGGAAGGGAAGTTAGTGGGAGTGGGGGAGAGACAAGGTCATGAAAAACGAGTGCTTAGTAAAAGCCAATTGCAAAAAAATTGGCATAACTTTTTAAAGACAAATAATTAGTACTATGAGTGCAAATATGTTCACTTCTTTAAAACACACCTTGGGTCCATCTGACCTAAGCTGTGGATCTTTCCATTTCTAATCTTTTACTCTGTAAGGCAGTAATTTCCTATAGGACATAAAAACCGAGTGGTAGCACTGGGCGAGACGTTGGGTGCAAGCCAGTCCACTCCCTCATGTGACAGGTGAGGCAGTCGAGGCTCAAATAGGAGAAGTGACAAGGCTACACAGTGACCATGCAGGAGGTGCAAATCTTGCTTTTAATTTCAACTCTTTTCCATGCTATGGCTGCCATTTTATCTTCCTTAACATTCTAGGGGTGTCTAGCGTCTTGCTGGCATCTAGTAGGGTCTATATTTCGTTTTCAGACATTGTATTTCATTCTTTTTCAACCTTCTATTCTCCATACTTTCCTTTAGTTTTGTAAAATCAGCATTTTTGAGATATAATTTACATACGATAAAATGATCCATTTTAAGAATATAGTGTGCTGGATTTTTTTTTTTTTTTAGTTGGAATCTCACACTGTTGCCCAGGCTGGAGTGCAATGACACGCTCACAGTCACCATGGCCTCTACTTGCTGGGCTTAAGCAATTCTCCAGCCTCAACCTTCCAAGTAGCTGGAATTACAGGTGCGCACCATCACACCTGGCTTATTTTTTTATTTATTGTAGAGACAAGGTCTCACCAAGTTGCCCAGACTGGTCTCGAACCCCTGGACTCAGGCAATCCTCTCACCTCGGCCTCCCAAAGTGCTGGGATTACAGGCTTGAGCCACCGCACCTGGTCATGTGTGTTGGATTTTGACAAATGCGGACTTTTGTATTATCACCATCATTATCAAGATTTAGAACATTTGTCTTGACAAAATATTTTCTGCTATTCCTTTCCTACCTTCACCTCTGATTCCAGGCAACCACTGATTTGCTTTCTGTCATTACAGGTTATTTTCCTCTTTTCTAGAGTTTCATATAAATGAGATCACATAGCATATACTCCTAGTGTCTGATTTCTTTGACCTAGCATAATGTTTTGAAATAGATGAATTCATTTATTCAGTATTTTGACTGTATTCATATTGTGTGTATCAGTAGTTTATTCTTTTTTTTACTGAGTAGTATTCCACTATATAGGCGTATAGCTATACCATCATTATCTTTACTTGATGATAGATATTTTGGCTATTTTCTGTTTTGTTTCTATTTTGAATAAAGGTACTACAAGCATTTAAGTACAAGTCTTTCTGTGGACATGTTTTCATTTCTTTTGGGTAAATAATTAGGAATGAAATTGCTGAGTCACGTGGTTAGGGGAACTCTATAAGTAACTGCTGAACTCTTTTCCAAAATGGTTATACCATTTTGTACTTCTACCAGCAATATATGAGAGAGTTTCAGCTGTTTGACATCCTTGTCAATACTTCGTGTTGTCAGTGTTAACAATTTTACCCAATCTAGTGGCTGTTTAATGATATATTATTGTAGTTTAAATTTGCATTTCTCTGGTAAATAAAAACGTTGAGTACTCTTCATGTTATTGCCAACTTTATATTGCCTTTTGTAAAATATTTGCTTAAATCTTTTGCCCATTTTTGGCCAGGTGCAGTGGCTCATGCCTGTAATTCCAGCACTTTTGGAGGCCAAAGAGAGAGGACCGTTTGAGGCCAGGAGTTTGAGACCAGCCTGGGCAGCACTGGAAGATCCTATTTCTACAAAAAAAAATTCTTAAAAGTTACCAAGGCATGGTGATGCATGCCTGTGGTCCTAGCTACTTTGGAGGCTGAGGTGGGAGGAGGATTGCTTGAGCCCAGGAGTTCGAGGCTGCAGTGAGAGCAGCCCAGTGAGCCTGGGTGACAGTGAGACTCTGTCTCTAAAAATAAAAAATAAAATAAGTAAATCTGTTGCCTATTCTAAAAAGTCAAAGTTTGTACCTTATTGTTGATTTGTAAATGTTGTTTATATATTCGGGATACAAGCTTTGTCAGTCCTTTCTGAAGTATATAAACGTTGAAAGTTAACATTTTGATGTAGTTCAATTTATGAATTTTTTTCTTTTCATGCTTCTGTGTCCATCTCAGGAATCTTTGTCTAATCCAAGATTGTGAAGATTTTTTTCCTCTAGTAGTGTTATAATTTTAGCTCGTGGAAGTAGGTCTTTGATTATTCCAAGTTAATTTTTGCATATAATGTGAAGTAAAAGTCAAGGCTCATGTTTTTTTTTCATACGAATATCCAGGTTTTCCCTGCACACTTGTTGAAAAAATATCCTTTGCTCATTGAATTATCTTGGCACTTTCTTCTAAAGTCAATTGACTATCTATGTAAGGATCTATTTCTGAACTCTCTACTTTATCCCGTTATTTATTCGTCTGTTTTTACACCAATGTTACACTGTCCTAATTACTGGAGCTTTACTGTTAGCACTGAAATCATTTAGTATAATTTCTCCAACTTCATTCTTTTAAAAAAATTCTTGACTCTCCTATGTCCTTTGAAATTCCATATAGGTTTTAAAATGACCTTGTCAATTTCTCCAAAAATGTGTGCTTAGATTTTGATAGGGATTGCATTGAATCTATAGATTAATTCCTTTTTTTCACTAAAGAATATCATTCAGACTTAGTTGGCTCTTATGCATGATAGCTTGTTTCTTTGTATGTTCTGAGATAGTTTTATTGTGAGCTCATATTCCTTGGAAATCTATCTTTTGTAATTTGTCAAGGCCTGGATTTAAATCTGTTTCCCAGAGTAGATTTGTGTTTATATTTCCCAGACTACATTAAAAAAAAAATTGAACATAGCCGGGCTCAGTGGCTCAGCCTGTAATCCCGCGCCTTTGGGAGGCTGAGGTGAGTGGATTGCCTGAGCCCGAGGGTTCGAGACCCGCCTGGGCAAGCGAGACCTCATCTCTACAATAAATAAAAAAAAACTTAGCCAGGCGTGGTAGTGCGCGCCTGTAGTTCCAGCTACTTGGAAGGCTGAGGCGGAAGGATCGCCGGAGCCCAGCAGGTCGAGGCTGCGGTGGCCGGGAGCGGCCACTGCACTCCAGTCTGGGCGACA